>JAQGAI010003704.1:0-10387 GCA_034696905.1 Lepidocyrtus violaceus
CAACCATTGTCGAGTTACAAGTTGGTCTTTTTCCCTTGCAAATACTTAAACCGGGAGAGGGAGAGAAAGAGAGAGTCCAATGAGCAGCGGCAGAGATTGGCCACCATCAGCTATTTTTTCCTTACATTGCCAATCTCTAACAGCTAATTTGCTTTGCACACCAGCAAAAAGAAATATCAGTGCAGTGGGGATGGTGGTAGACGCCATGTGTACTTTGTCATAATAATATCAGACAGTTTTCAACAACAACATAACAGCTTCATCATCCCCGTCATCGGAATCAGGATCATCACATTTTTTTCTTTTATTTGTTCAGCCAAGCCCGTGCATATATACCTACAGAGGTAGATAGTTTAGTTTTTGCTTATCCACATCCTCATTAAATTAAAGATAACCATGAGTATGAATGTTACTCAACCAGATACGTACATACATTCAACACAACTTAACTTAATTTACTCTTACATCTTGGAGCCCTCCTTTAAGGGAAAATATTTACGTGATAATTATTCTTGTTACGAGGTATTTTGAGGGATTTTTACGGGCATCCGAAACCATCCTGTCCACAGAGCGCCAAGGTTTCTCTGAAAAGAAAACGGAAAGAAAATATGCTGTTTCCCCACAGAAAGAAAATCTTCAGGAGCATCTCTTTTTTCTGTAATGCTCACTCAGTTTTTTTCTGACCTTTGCATTTTCACCCATCAAAACCCAACCATAAAGTAAACTGTCCCTGCATTAGTAGAGGGTTACGCAAGCTCTAAATAAGCTACAAATTAAAAAACAAACGACTGGCAGAATACAAAGTACAAACAAACCATATCCACCCAATAGTAGCAGCCCACACTTGACTTCCCGGCTCCCATAATGACGAAAGAGGAAGAAAAAATAAACTTGTTGTTTGGTTGTCGGGGAAAGGAATGTCTCGTGAGCGGATGTTGTTGCCGATCCTCATTTTCTCTTTGAGAGATGAAGTGCTCATGAATGAGTCAATTTCTAAATGTGAATCCGAACGAAGAAGCCCAAACGGTGAAAGGGAAGGATATTTTTTTTAAAGGAGAAAATGAATGAGTCAAGTGTTACTGACTGCGTGGCATGTCCTTTTGTCAGGGCAAACTTTTTTTTTGCTTGACTAGTTCATCAAACAGAAATGAGATGAGTGCATCATCATCAGGCAGGCCGGATATCACGAGGAATTTTATTTACAACATGTACACCACCCACCCACTTAGTGGCCCAAGTGATTTTCCACTAGATTTCTCCAAAGTGTGGATACAGATATGTAATTAGTTTAAAAAAATACTGACTCATTTAACTTAACCCAATTATTTATGTAGGCACACAATTCCAAGAAATCCTCTTACTCAACAGATTGCGTAACTATTTTGCAACTCATACGTAGAAATATTTGTAGTATAACCAATTCTAGTTTTTTCTTCTATTCTGCTACAGATTTCCGTTCAATTTTTTTCTCCGTTTTTTATTATTATTCTTCTGTTTCATAAAAGATAAGATTCAATGGAAATAGCTGGTTCGTGCTCATCTGTAAAAAATCTCTCTCTCTCTCTCTCTTTCAGGATGTATCCATATCTCTCTATGTTCAATGCAGGAATATCCCACCACCATCCGCCCGTATACGTTATATAATACTTATTATTATGCACTACCAACTTGGCAAAGAAATGGAAAGCGTGGGCGGCTTCGTGGATCTGACTACTATTTAGGTTTTTAAACCATTCGGGTTTTTTTTTGGTCTTGTGTATGAATATGAAAAAGTTGGTTGTAAAATACGGAACGGAGGAAAATGCATGCAAGAGCAGACAGGTCTCACGTTTGCTTTGCTCCCCAAAAAATGTACATGGTTGACATGATGGTGGAAAGGGAAAGTGACAAAAAATTAGCCATGCACACGCATACTTAATATTAAATAAAAACACTTTTCCTCCTTGGCTAGTTGGAATAAGTATTTTGAAGTGCCCCTCCCTATAAATATCGACATTTTTGCGGATGTTTTTATTTCTAATTCTTAGAAAGGATTGAGATTTGATATGGATCTAACATCACATCAGTCAGTCCTTTGGAAACCATTTCATTCTTATTCCATCATCGTAAACATCAACTCCATCATCATTATCATATCATAAAGATATGGGCTTCAAGTCAAGACTCAAGACACGGACTTCCTTTTAAAAGAATGCATAAATTTCCCAACATTTGTTTATGACACGACATAATTTTCCCTTTCAGAATGTGCCTAAAGTATGTTGTTAAGTGACCATGACATTTTTTTCCCCAAAAAAATGTTGCTTTACTGTTATTTTCATATCGTTAGTGATATGATGACGGGTAAAATCATTTTTGAAAAATAATAAATATTTCTTTCCCGGTAAAACAAGCCATAAAACTGAGGTTGGTTTTTTCAAATGAAAAATAAAGATGAGCGACAACTTTTTTTTAAGAAGCAGTTTTTATCCAGGATTTTATGCATTCAATTTTAAATCTAAAATTGTTTTGTTTCTATTTATGCAATCCAGGCAAATCGATGGGGTTGCTCCTAGTTTTGCTCAGAAACCTATAATTCGCCAAGAGGATGAAGGCCGTAGATTAGTCTTCGAATGTAAAATTAAGGCCGATCCGAAGCCTACTGTTAGTTGGTTCCATGATGGGAAAGCAGTCTCAGCAAGCAGTAGACACAAGGTGCGTTAAAAAAACTTGGAAACAAATGTACATAGAACTTATCTTTCAGATTTGCAAAATGTTTCAAAACAACAAGTTTGGAAATAGTCCCATTCCATACTCCTCAAAAACCTTCCCCTCCGCCTCACTTCACATTGGAACTGTGAGGGGAGATCCCAACTCCAACAACTCCCATGTCCTTCTCTGCCCATTTGGAAATAATGTGAAACCCTTGCTCGTCATGCGCCTCCACTAACAAATGATACAAATGATGGGATGATGAAGACGCAGACTTTTAATTAGCTCTATTTCTTTGTTCACTTTTTGTTTTTAAATTCCCATCCCGAGCAGTTAATTGTAGAAAAGGATGGGGCTGTGTTCGTCGCCGCACTGGAGATTAAAAATGTGGCCGTGGAGGACGCCGGGAAATACAAGGTGACAGCTAAGAATGAGCTGGGAGAAAGTAACGCCACAATCAGTCTGAATTTTGACAGTAAGTCTAGTACTAAACTAGGTACTCATTCCATTATGAATGAACAGATTTTTTATGTGTATTTATACCTATGTACCTACATTTAAGTATAACTCTGATTTACCCGCACTCTTAAAAAAAGAATATTTTCAACGTGAAATCAGAAAATGCCAATGCGACCAAAAAATATACTTACTCAATCCCGCCAAAATTGGTTTCGACGAATTATAGTTACAAATGGACAGAAGTTAATTAGGCCATTCGCGAATTTTCTCGGAGAAAAATATCTTCTGATTAGGAAAATTAAGAGAATTGGTCAACGTTTTTTCTTCATGGATTGCAGCGTAAACTCGAAATAATAATAATAATAATAATGCACTTTGCATGCCTCTAAACCTAATCTTTACATTACGTAAAGCATCTTTTTTATATACTCATAGCATTTCATTAGAAGGATAACAATAATGTAGCAAAAGATAATTATTAACATCATCGCCAGTTTAGCACCATCATCACCTTCACAACCTTTTTCTTTTTCTTTTTGAAAAGGTAGTTTACTGTAAAGTATGAGGAGTTCTGAGATTATTACATGTAAATATTGGAATGCTCAACCATTGTAAATAAGTAAAGTAATTACTTAGTAAACATCCGGTTTCGAAAATTGTACTATAGTTTTTTTTCTTCCTTTCCGGAAAATAATACTTTTTTGACGGAAATTTTGCGTGTTCTGCTGTAGAATATTTTGACTACCCCTCACCACAAAACCTCTTGAAGATTTCTGAAAGATTTTATCCCTGAAAAGTTGAAGTAATGGCTGCAAGTAAAAAGAAATTGAAGGATACGTTTTCACCATAAAAGTGTAAATTTTATTAGAGCCGCATTTGAAAAAAAAGTGTTCCCATTCCTGTTACCCCATATGAAAGTTTATGAGACCGATAATGGGTGGATATTCCATGTTCCATTTATTTGACCTCGGGATTTATAAGAGTCAAAAAATCTTCCCACCAGCGTTTGAGAAGAAAGGGATTTTTTTAACGTAATTAGAACTGTACTTGTTTATGCATTTATTTATTTTAAAAAAAATCTATGCATTCGCTGCTGCTAATATAAATTAATATATCTGTTAAATAATTAGCAATTAATTTGTCTAGCACTTTTTTTCTCGCAATTTTTGCTACTTAGAGGGTAGTTGCAAATTCTCTTTTGAGTTTTTCTGTAAAAAAACAAACAATGCAACTTTGATATGACTTTGTCAGCGAGTGTAATACAAAAATACTAACCGTTCGGATCGTAGGTTCGTTCCTCAATGTAGGGGATTCAGGAAGCAGCAAACCTGTGAAACCTAGTTTTACGGAAAGACCCGTCATCAGACAAGAGGAGTCTGGAGCAATCACGTTTGAAGTTCGGCTTGCCTCCGAGCCCGAGCCGGAAGTTATATGGTATGTTGAATAAACAAGAGATTGGGCTGCTCAAATTGTCAGCTTTTAAAATATGAGACAAAAGCATTTAAAGTGATGATGATAAGTAATTGGGATGGTTTGTGTCTTTTGTGTTTCCACCTATAAAACAAACTCTGTAGGCTTCTCAAGGGACAGAAGTTGACGGGAAGCCGATTTAAGTCGACCGTCATTCGCGAATCAACCACTGACGTGTTCTACATGTCTCGACTGACAATATCTAGTGCAGAGAATGGGGATGAAGGAGAGTACAAGGCAGTGGCCAAAAATGACCATGGGGAGGCGACCGCCATTGTCAACTTGAATTTTGAAGGCGGCGGCAAACTCAAGTAAAAATAATAATAATTATAACACAGTTGTTCTCTAAAATAACATGGAAGCGGGATAGATAAATTGTATTCATTTTTTATTCCCGCAGAATTCCAGAAGGGAAAGCTCCCCGATTTCCGAAAAAACCGACAATCAAGCAGAAGGGGGAACTCCTAGTTATGGAGTGCATGCTGGAAGCGCAGCCCCTTCCAGAAATCACCTGGTGGCAGGGAACAAAACAGATCACTTTAACTGATAGAATCAAAATGAACCGGAAAGATGCCGGGAAAGACAGTTACCTATTGAGTCTCGAAATCTCCAATCCCGTCATTGGGGACGGGGGCAGCTGGCGCTGCAACGCGGTCAACGTCTGCGGAGAAAGCAATGCCAATATTACACTCAACTTCCAAGGTATTCACAACAATTCACTATCACAACCTCAAACCACATCCAACCAAAGTGAAAGTCATTTGGAAGCCAGGACGTGCGAACGAACGAACGAACGAACCCACGCACACGCAAAACCCTGCCTCATCTTCCTTTCCACTTCAGCAGACAGTAGAGTACAAGTCCCAGTACAAGTCGACCACGCGCACGCACGTTTGTTCGGACTTCAGCAAGAAATGAGAAAGAGAGAAAGGAATTCAGTTTCAAAAATTATAAAACGTTCCCTGTTTCGTTGCCCCTGAGGAACCCCTCCTCTAATTTCTGTTTCATTTCCAAACAAACAAAAACATCGACGACTAAAAAAAACTGCTTTGCATGCTATTGTTATGATCCAAGAGCTTTTATGCATGTTGGCGTGATAATCAATCAACTCCACTTTCACCTTCATTATTACCCATTGTTTGATGGGGAAGTTGCATGCTTGCTTTATTGTTATGCTAAAAATAATTACTTGTTACAACAATGACTGTACATAGAAAAGAAATGTCTGACTAGATGAAAGTTTAGCTGCATGTTGCCTAACACTTAAACCATGCATTTCAAAGAACAATACAACAACAAATCGTCACTTTAAAAATATATATATTTTGTTTTAGGGAAAACAACAAACACGAGACAGATCGCCTCAGATCGGTTTTCCTTCCAGAAATGTGTAGAAATATATGAGTCGTATGAAAGAACAGTTTTGTGAAGGGCCTAATATAAAAGTATAGCGGAGGCGGGTTTCAGGAACATTAATGAATGACTGGATAAAAAATAAACATGCCTAATTAGGAGTTAAGTATATGTTTCCTTTCGTTTGTGGTGGTGGTCATGAAAGTAATCCTCATTTTTTTTACTATTATTGTTATTATTATATTGTGATGTCTGTTGTGGTGCATTGTCAGTGTTGAATTAAAAATTCACTTTTTTAATACCATTGTTTTTGCACACACACATTTAAAACAAAAAGTACTTTGAAGATTGCGTCATCTTTTGATCATCTACTTTGGAATGAACTGGTACGCAAAAACAGTATACCGGACACTTGCACAAATAAATACCCTGATTATGTTCACCTCTCTTCCGTTTTTTCAAAATGTTTATTATTTTATTTTATAAGTGAATTTTATTTTTGAGATAATATGGTTTCAATTAAATGGAAAAAAATAATAATAATGATTAGGATGGTCGACGCTGAATCGGATGGAGAGGAAATGAGAGGACTGAACAGGGTTTAAAATTAACAAAGGAAGGTTGATGATTCCAAATTAAAAAAAATACTTTCATGAACTCTTTTCTTTCTCCACGCGCAACTTTTTCAAGGTGGGGATGATCAAGGAATCGCTCCAACCTTCATTGAGAAGCCGAAAATCACGCCGAATGCGACGGGGACCTTGATCACAATGAGATGTCGATGCAAGGCGAACCCAAAACCGGAAGTGAACTGGTTCCGAGGGACCACCCAAGTGAAGGAGTCCTCACGGATCACGATGAAGGTGAAGGACGTGGACGATGATATATTTGATCTCATTCTAGAGATAAAGGAGCCCGGAGGCCAGGATGGGGGCACGTACCGCTGTCACGTGCAGAACGTTCATGGCGAGTCAAATGCCAATTTGAATTTGAACATTGAGGCTGAGCCAGAGCCTGCCGGCCAGGCTCCCACATTTGTCGAGAAGCCCAAAATCGTGTCCGAACAGAATGGTCGACTTATCATTATGGAATGCCGTGTGAAGGCGGATCCCAAACCGAACCATACCTGGTCCTGTGAGGGTGTGGAGGTGAAACAATCCTCCAAGTTTGCCTATAGTATCAAGCAAGAGAAAGAAGTGTACATAATCAGACTGGAAATCAAGGACCCTGCTCCCGAGGACAGCGGTCTGTACAAGTGCAATATTAAAAATGAATTTGGAGAGATCAATGCCAATCTAACGCTCAACATTGAAAGTAAGGGAAATGTGTAAAAAAAGTAGATTAAACTTTTCCCAGCTGAATATTTGGAAAATTCTGCTATAATGTTGTAATTTCTGTTTGTAGTTGCTCCTGTCATCATACAACAGCCTCGCATTGTCCGAGTCCAGAAGACAAAGGTTGTTATCATTGAGACAACTATTAACTGCCAGGCCCCGCCTGACGTCCAATGGTTCAAGGAGCAGACCGTTATCAAACAGGATAACCGACGAAGTGTAAATATTCAACAAGTCCAGAAGGTACGTAACATGACAACATTGTTACTGGAGGAGGCAATTTTTGGTATCCTTTTTTAGTTTAGCTTATAAGCTGATTAACATTTTTGTTTTTCACATTCCAGGGAGAGTACAAGATTCAACTGGAGATCGCTCAAGCCTCACGCGAGGACAAAGGCTCATATAAAGTGGTTGCCAAAAATGAAAAGGGTGAAGTCACCTCCCAGACTGTGGAGATCACTGAAATCCCGGAAGAGGATGAGAAAAAGCCGGAAGCGAAACCTAAAGGAGAAGCACCTAAATTTGCTCAAGGTCTTAAGTCCACGGTAAGACTATGCAAATGTGTTATTCAATCCGTTAGTGTTTTTTTTAAATTTATTTAAACTATCTAACTAAAATAAAATATATTACTTGTTTAGACGGTGGAGGAAAGTAAAAGTGCGGAAATGTCATGTGAACTTACCGTAATCGACAAGAAGGCAACGGTCACGTGGTACAAGTAAGCAGTCCACATTAAACGAACTGTCAACTGGGATTTTAAGGATATTAATTGGGATTAAAAAAATGAAAAAATAAAATTGCCTTTTTTGAAACAGAAACTCGACGGTCATCAAAGAGTCCAAAGATGTGAGCACATCCTTCGATGGGAAGGTGGCCAAAATCAGCATTTCATCTTGTACGAAGGAGTCCAGTGCCTCGTACAAGGTCGTAATTAAAAACGAGTTCGGATCCAATGAATCCGAAGCAACGCTGACTGTTCAAGGTATTTTAATTAATAATAATGGAGTGCTAGCTGGCTCCAATGATGATGGTATTAAGGTACATATTTATTTCCAACATGCTTATCCATTTTTTTACCCCAACCAGAAACGAAAAAAGTTGAAGAGAAGAAGGAGGAGAAAAAGAAAGTAGAGGAGAAGAAGGAGGAAAAGAAGAAGGAGCCAGAGAAAGTAAGTCAGATTTTTAAAATAGTCAGGTTAATTAAATTTCTCCGCACCGAGTTGGCATTAAAGCCTAGACAGCAAACAGGGTATAGTGTAAATAAATTTGTACAAAGCAAGAGACTCTCTAGTTGTAGCAGTTTGTTCGCGGGAAAAGTCGGATCCAAAGTCAGTCAAAGTCTCCATTCATTCAGTCTTGAGCAGAATGGAATGTATGAGTTCGATGGACATTTTGATTTTGATAAGCCTGAAAATCTACGATTGTGGAAAGAGAAAGGTAATATTTTTATAGATGACTTGCGCATGATATGATGATAGGCAAGTCGAGTGCAGTGTTTCCGTAGTTTTTTTTTCTTTTTCTTTTTGGAAAAAATATACCGTTTTACGTGTAAGATCGGATGTGAAATTTTTTTTTGAGAAAAAAAAAAGAAGAAGTTGTTGGAAAAAATGGACACCATTTCGAAGAAGATTGACGGATCAGGTAGCTTTGCGGGAATGGAAAAGTGATGTAAAAATAGTAGTCATCAGTGAAACCTGATACATTTTATAGAAGAAAGCGGAAGAGGAGAAAAAGCCAGAGGAGAAGAAGCCGGAGGCTAAGAAACCCGAAGAGAAAAAGCCAGAGGAGAAGAAGCCGGAGGCTAAGAAACCCGAAGAGAAAAAGCCAGAGGAGAAGAAAGCAGAGGCTAAGAAGCCGGAGGAAAAGAAGCCTGAGGAGAAGAAGCCCGAGGCTAAAAAACCGGAGGAGAAGAAGCCCGAGGAGAAAAAGGCTGAACCCAAAAAACCCGTCGAGGAGAAAAGGACAGTCGAGGAGAAAAAGACGAGCGTCGAAGAGAAAAAGGTGGTGGAGGAGAAAAAGGTAGAGAAAAAAGAGGAGGTGAAGAAAACAGTAGAGGAGAAAAAGGAGGTGAAGAAAACCGCAGAGAAAAAGGTTGAGGAGAAGAAAGTGGAGGAGAAAAAGACGGAAGAGAAAAAACCCGCGAAGGTTGAGGAGCCATCGAAAAAACCTGCTAAGGTTGAGGAACCCAAGGTACGTTCCATAGTTAATTTCCTCTCAACAGTCCTTTACAAAAAAAAAACCTGCAAAATCCAGTCACTTCCAAGTCATACTCGTGTGTGTAATGTTCATGTATGTATAGCTATGCTATGTTTGCAGTGTTTAAGCTTTCTCCTAACAAACGTTTCAATCTAACTATCAATCAGTCAAAAACATCAAAGTCAGTTAATCCAAAATCCAAAGAGGATCCAATGGTGGACAGCCGAAATTTGTATTCAAAGGTAAAGCAAAAGGTACAGGATTTGAGAGCAAAAATCTAAAATCGTTTCTTCCAAAATCATCTACAGGCCTATATTACTCTATCCCTTTATGCTATCGGTAAAAACTTATTTTCTCGAAATCAACTCCTTCCCATTTCACAGAAAAAAACAAGTAGGGAATTCAACAAGAAAAGTAAAACATGATGATGATGATGATAATGATGAAGAAAAATAGTGTGTGATGTCATCCGTGATACGTCCATTCTCTCCACTCCCTTATTCTCGATAATCTTCACCCAAATTAACAACAGCAGCGGGATTCGTAACAAAAATCCTAAGAAGAGAAGAAGAAGAAGAAGAAGAAGAGAAAAAAAGAAAATAGAAACCTAAACCAAAAATAAAAGCGATAAATTTGCTATTTTTGTGACAGAAATGTGTGCATGCATTTTCCGACGGACAGGACTACAAATAGATAGATAGGCCTTTCAATGAGGAGTGAAGTAAGTCAAACATACATTTCCATACTCAACCCAACGAACTTACGTAAGTTGTTCAAAATTATTTTTTTTGAACTCTTCCTTTCCATCATCTCCTCACAACAGGAAAGTGGAGCCACAAAAGAGAACTGCTACTTGTTTTTTTTTAAATACACAACAAGGTGGG
>JAQGAI010003705.1:0-10386 GCA_034696905.1 Lepidocyrtus violaceus
AGGTTTCTGGAACCTCATCAAGCAAGCCGACCTAATAATTTAGAGTGTGTAAAGTGCCTTCTTCAATCGCCTAACGCTCAATCCATCATTAATAGATATAATTACAGCAGTAAGTTAAACAAAAACATTAATTATTGTATAATTTTAATAGTTATTTAATTCAGTTGGGATAAATTTATAATATCGCATTCTATTTGATTTAGGTATGACTGCCCTTCATATAGCCGCTCTCAATGGATTCGTGGATATTGTAGACGTACTTTGTGACTTTAAAACAACTTTAACTAACCAAGAAGGAACTTATGGAAGAACTCCCCTGCATTTATCAGTAGAAAAGGAAGAGATGCATAACATCCTGTCTACCGTTTTATTACTGAAGACGGTAAGCTATTTTCCTTAGAATATCGTCCCTGAAATCCATGCCAAACCTTTAATCTTTTCATCATCCCATCTAATTCAATTTTGTTTTAATAATTTGACAGGCTCCTGAATCGGATATAGGAAACATACAAAATTATAGAGGTGACAGCCCTCTTCATTGTGCCGCAAGCCTGGGCCACAAAACACTTTGTGCCCTTTTGCTTCACTTTGGAGCAGACCCTACAATAGAAAACCATATTCGTAACGGATCAGAGGATGACGATGAAGAGGAAGGAGAAAACGGACAGACTGTATTTGATGTTGCCGCTAATGACGAGGTAAGATTTTCTAATTTGTGATAGTGATAAAGTGAATAATAATGATGTTGGCCTAACTGACATGACTTCCCAAATGTAAATACCAGAGACTACAAAATACTGACAATGCCTTTCTGATTTCCAATAGATTCGTAATATTCTAAGTGCGTCACCAGAAGAATGGGCCAAAATCTACCAGCCGTATTCCACAATTATCTCTGGACTAAAACCTGCTGAAACCACCGACTCCCAAACTGACGGAAAGGGCATCACTGCTGACAGTATTTTTCTTGATTCCGGAATAAACATCACTGATCTCAATATTTCATAATGTCTACGTTCCATAATTAATTACGTTACCTATTATTAGTGAAAATAAGTAGCTTTACTTCGGAACCTAACTTATCATCGTCGTCACGTACCAATGCTCGGTGTGTGCCGATAACAACTGACCCTAAATAATAAGTCTGTTGCAGTTTGTTATATAAATATTACTATTTTTATTACTGTTGTTTTGTTTTAAGAATAAAAAAGAAAGATACAAATCTTCATTTCGTAATTCGAAGAAAATCAACACTAAAACTATGCGTAAATTACATTTTAGGCAATTAATTTTGAATATGAAAAGTACAAACATAAGCATGTTTCATTATGTTTAAACAATAATAGAACAAATAGTAAAATAGCATACGGTGTGACCACATACTAACTAAGGAAATTCATTAGTACTTTCACAAAATACCCACAAAATACATTTCAACCTCTCGATATAGTTTAATTTACAGTGTTTGAGTATTTATGAAAGATTGAAGGGGTGTTTTCCTCACCAATGATGGAGTAGGAGTAACTTAACTAAAATATTATCATAATCAATCATAAAACAGCTCATATCATCTTCACCTTTTTCTCTTCATATTTCAAAAACGTCTGGAGGAGGCAGCAACTTAATTTCTTCGACCATCTCGTCGTAAAGTTCTTGGTAGTCTTCGTGGGGTCTTATCAGCACCACAAGGCAGCAGCGCTTCACCCCCATTGCTACACCCAAGTCCTTTCCGGTTGGAACATATACATATGGGATTGCCCTATCTTCACACACTCCCGGCAAATGACAGATTACCTCCACAGGACATGCATTTCCGGCAAAAATCGCCAAACTACAAACAAATCAAAATAACAAAACATAATTAATAAGAATTCCTTCTGTCTCAAGTTAACAATGCAGTATATTCGTAAATCATAAAGTGTAAAGCTCATTTCAGTGATTTGCGTATTACTTACCCTGTCTCTCCTTTACGAATCCTTGATTGTACAATTTTTAGCCCACTTCGAAGGTGATTCTTCTGCTTCCCAGCTATTAAACAAGGATAATAAAAATTACTTAACACCTTTAAAAATCATAACTAATTACTATTTAAATTATCATATTATACAGAATCCTCGTATTCATAATTTTTATAAATTAAAATTGAAGTATATCAAGTATATTACTATGTACTATTGACTATGCATATTATTTTTATTTACCTTTCTTAATCAACTTAAACAACTTCTTAGCCTGCTTCTTCGAAGCCATTGGTTTTGAAATTATCGACGCCCTTGCTACCTTCTCCTCATACGACAATTCGTTAGACGACTCATCCATTTCCGCCATTTTTACTTAATCACAAATAACGACAACCAACAACTTTAACTTAAACTGCTCTCTCACACCTCACAACAAACAAGGACCACAAAAGACGAAATATTCCGACAAGTGGACAAAATTAAAAGCCACTTCTTCTTCTTCACGGATTCTTCCACCACTTTAATTAGCAATTTAAAAAATCACTTTAAAACACAAATTAAATTAAGTAAATTAACCCCAACCCCGTCAATTCGTCATTTCAAAATACATAGATGAAAAAGCACTTGAATAGATGCGACTACTCCACAGAACAACGTGCGTGCGTGCACTTTCATCCAAAAAAAATGCTTTTCCGAAAATCCATGCATTTTTGTTTTCCCGCGAGAACTCCTCTGCTCCAGATCTGCTGACTCAAGAGCATTTGAACGGTTGCACGAAAGAGCAGCAGCAGCACAAAGCACAACAAACAAGTTTTGCATGAAGAAGGAGCAAGTTTTGTTTTTGTCGGTTGATGAAAACAGAAAAAAGCTGCCGAGAGATGAGAGCGAAAGTAAAGTTGAAAGTCAGCCAAGTTGCAAGTGCCTTTGAAGTCTATTCCGTCCGCCCCTTCCCTCCTCATTTGTAATTGTAATTTGTAATTAGGAAAAATACAAAAGACTAATAATTAACTTTAATTAATTAATTTTTAATTACCAATTCATTAGTCACAAAGGTGTCATTTTATTTACAGTAACGAAACAAAAAGTTTATGTGTTGTGTGGATATTTTACGTTTAAAAACGACTGGTTTTTTGGAAATTTGAGTTGTCAGTTGAGGTTGAACAGTTAAAGAGACAGATTCTCTGGAGAGGACGAAGGGGAGGAGTGTTGTTATTTACATGCAAAGGAGTCGAAAACGGTTGTAAGTTTTGAAAGTGTGATGAGTCGACGAGTGACCAGTGACTATGGACTAACTATTTCATAAATTGAAGTCGAAGTGGTTGTTGCGGTTGTTAATTTGTTCTTACATCTTATGGATAGTAGAATGACAGTGCGGGTGCAGTAAACCGCATTTAATTAACGTGTGTACTTGAGTGTTTGCTATAACGGTTGCCAGCTTAATTACCAATTACGGTGAATTGTAAGTTACCCCCAATTATTACATCATTCATCATTATTCCCTATGCACTATGTATTTGTTGTTTGTTTGTTTCATCATTCATTTGGTTGTCATTTTTGTTGTTATTATTGTTCATTGTTTGGGTTGGGTTAGTTGGGTATTGTGTATTGGGGGCTTCCATTATTTCATTGCTGCCGTTATCTGCTATACAAATGACATGACTGATGACATTATGACATGGTGTCTGGTGAGATAAAAATCAGATAAGTCAGTTATTTTTATTTTTTGTTAAAGGTGTGTACACGGCAGTAGTGGATGAAAATTAGTCAGTGATTCAAACATCAAAGAAGACGCCAGAGTAAAATTACCAATTGTGGGGTTGGCTATTCCTGTGGATGGGCAGCGGGGAACTAAAATAATAAATTAAATTTCTACTACAAACTGACTGACACTGAAGAAAGGAAGGCTATAACTCAAAAACTCCGTTTGAGGATTTATCCGGTATTATCAACCAACCTGATGACTGATGACTCCGAGTCCATGCTTCGAGTCCATAGCTGACTTTTGTTTTGGAAATTGAACCAACACGGTTGTAATAGCCAGAATTAAAAATGGAGTGGGAGGAGGTAGTTGTGGAATGGGTATGTGTGTTACAAAAATTAAATAATATGATTGGACACTGTGCAGTACGCGGTTGTTGAATTGACAATGGATTTTGGTTTTTCTTAGGTGAACTCTTTAAAACTGACGGAAGGTCCAATCGCCAACATCACTGAATTAGTGGATGGAAAATTCTTTTGTGAAGTGATTCACCTCTTGTAAGTTGAAATGTGTTATGAGAATGATTAATGATGGTTGACTGAATAATGAGTTGATTCTATTTACATGCTGAATGTCGGCACTAGGACTAATTGGAAAATCTTTTTCTATAATCTTTCTTTTTAGGTCAAAGAGAGTCTTAAATGTCAGCAAGCCAAATGAAATTTTTGCTGAAATAAAGAGTATAATCAAAGGTATCATAGTTTGAATTTCTGTAGTTGAATTTTTTCGCTATCACTTTCTTAAGTATTTGCTATTTTTTATTTTATTTTTTATTTATAGGTAACTATCAGCCTGATGATTGGATTAATTTTACTGCAGCTTCTGAGGGAGACCAGAAAGAAATTCTGAAAATTGTCTCCGTTTTCATTGTAACGTGTTCTTTACAGGTAAGTGTTACTACTCAAAATGTTCTAACGCACCATAGCATGCTAATATATGTTTGTACCTCTCCATCTGTTGTTCTGCTGAATAAATAACTAGATAATAATCCTTTGTTTTTTCTTGCAGAACCGTGAAAAATTGTTTTTGACTAATCCAGCAAACTTCCTCTGTGAAACCGGACAAGTAGAAATAAAAAAATATCTGCAGTCGGTTATTGAAAATAAACAAGTTGTAACACAGGAGTTGGTACCAGTGAAGCAGTTGCAATCCTATTTCAACCACTTCCAGCGAGGAACACCCACAACACGTTCTCTCCCGTACTACAAAAAAAAATTAGTTCCAACTAGGAAAATTCCCGAGTCCCCTCACATTTATATTTCGTCTCCACAAACTCCATTATCTGTTCAGCGACCCGATCGTGATGTACAGTCAGAAGATGAAAAACGACAAAAGAAAATCATTGAAAAAATACATTCCGATCTCCTTGCGAAATCCACTACAATATCGGAATTGGAATCCAAAAATAGTGATCTTGCTTCGAAACTAAACATTCAATCAAATCAACTGAAGATTGAAAGAGAAAAGAATTCACTTCTGAAAGAACGCATCAGTGACTTAGAAAAAGGAAATGAAGAACTCGCTCATGAAACCCAACATCAGTCAAAGGCTCTACAAGAGGCAGAAAGACAATTGTTCGAAATAAAAGCTCAGACCAGTAAAACGGAATCTGACAATGAGGAATTTATTTCGCAGATCGAATCCTTGAAAGAAGAACGTGAATCCATGTTGGAACACTCTTCGCAATTAGAAAAACGGGTCTCAGAGGTGACTTTCGACAACGAAAATTTGATCCTAGAAGTACGTAGATTGAATCAGGAGCACAGTCAAGCGTTGCAAGAAATGGCCCAAGAAAACTCTGCACTTCAAGAAAAACTGGAATATTTAGAGCGGCTGAAGGAATCTTTCAACGAACGATTAGAAGATTCAAAAACTCAACTCCAAAAAGCTGAAGAAGATTTTATGAAATCCCTAGAAGCTCTATCTAAGGACATTGAAAAGGAGCGATCAAACGTTCAAGAAATAAGGCAACAGAAGTCGGAAGTGGAAGCCAGCCTTTCTGAAGAGATCAATTCAAGACTCGAAACAGAGAAGACCCTTCAAGCTTTGAGAGAAGAACACGAATCTTTGGCGGAGCAAACAACGCAGCTTAAATCCAAGCTTGAGGAGATTACTTTAGAAAACGGAGTCACCGTCTCCCAACTGAACTCTTTAAAAAATGAACACAAACTATTGTCGGAGAGCTCAATGGAATTGGAGGAGCGAGTATCACAAATGGCATCTGAAAACCAAGCTCTTGTTTCCCAAATCGAATCTTTAAAGACGGAAACATGTAGATTAAATGCGGAGCACGCACTTGCAATACAAGAAATTACCCAAGAGAACTCAACCCTTCAAGAAAAGTTAGAACAACTACAGCAGATGAAGCAGTCATTGGAAAAAAGTTTGGAAGATTCAAAATCCCGATTCCAAAAAGCTGAAAAAGATTTTGTGAATTCCCTGGAAGTCCTATCTAAGGACATTGAAAAGGAGCGATCGAACGTTCAAGATGTAAGGCAACAGAAGTCGGAAGTGGAAGCCAGCCTTTCTGAAGAAATCAATTCAAGACTCGAAACAGATAAGGTACTTGAAGCTTTAAGAGTGGAACATGAATCTTTGATGGAAGAAACAGCACAATTGAAAGCCAATCTGGAGGAAATTACCTCCGAAAAAGGTGTCGTAATCGGTCAACTGAACTCTTTAAAAAATCAACACAAACTATTGTCGGAGAGCTCTATGGAATTGGAGGAGCGAGTATCACAAATGGCATCTGAAAACCAAGCTCTTGTTTCCCAAATCGAATCCCTAAAGACAGAAACATGTAGATTAAATGCGGAACACGCATTTGCAATACAAGAAATGGCTCAAGAAAACTCTGCACTTCAAGAAACGATAGAACAACTACAGCGGATGAAGCAGTCATTGGAAAAAAGTTTGGAAGATTCCAAATCCCAATTCCAAAAAGCTGAAGAAGATTTTATGAAATCCCTAGAAGCTCTATCTAAGGACATTAAAAACGAGCGATCAAACGTTCAAGATGTAAGGCAACAGAAGTCGGAAGTGGAAGCCAGCCTTTCTGAAGAGATCAATTCAAGACTCGAAACAGAGAAGACCCTTCAAGCTTTGAGAGAAGAACACGAATCTTTGGCGGAGCAAACAACGCAGCTTAAATCCAAGCTTGAGGAGATTACTTTAGAAAACGGAGTCACCGTCTCCCAACTGAACTCTTTAAAAAATGAACACAAAATATTGTCGGAGAGCTCTATGAAATTGGAGGAGCGAGTTTTACAAATGGCATCGGAAAACCAAGATTCCAAATCCCAATTCCAAAAAGCTGAAGAAGATTTTGTGAAATCCCTGGAATCCCTGTCTAAGGACCTCGAAAAGGAGCGAGCCAATAGTCAGGAATTAAAACAGCAGAAGTCAGAGATAGAAGCCAGCCTTTCTGAAGAGGTCCAATCTGGACTCGAAAAACATAAGGTACTTGAAGCTTTAAGAGTAGAACACGAATCTTTGATGGAGGAAGCAGCACAATTGAAAGCCAATCTGGAGGAAATGACCTCCGAAAAAGGTGTCGTAATGGGTCAACTGGAATCTTTCAAGGGTGAAAACAAATCATTATCGGATAGCTTCTTGGAGTTGGAGCAGCGATTTTCACAAGTGACATCGGAAAACCAAGGGCTTGTTTCTCAGATGGAATCCTTGAAAGAAGAACGCTTCTCGTTGCTGGAGAACGCAGCACATTTAGAGAAAAGTCTGGAGCGTATGACAATTGAGCTTCTAAAAGCAAAAAGTGATGGAAATGACATAAAAGCAGATTTAAAAGAAAAATACAATCGAAAATTTGAAGATCTTAAGATACAAGTGGCTCGCATAACTGGTGCAGAAATGGAAATCTTACAAGCGGAGCTATCCAGAAAATCTGCAGAGATGACTGAATTGCAACAGAAATGCTCGCAGATGACTAGAATTAAAGAAGAGGTACGAATAGGTTTAATAGTTTTATTACAATATATAACAATAAAAATACTAGTATGTGTCGGGATCGGGATTGATTTTTATTTACTGTTTTGTTATATTTTAGTTTGAAGATCTAAAACGTGAGCGGGGTCTCCTGAAGCATGCAAACGTTGAAGCCAACAACAAACTGTTCAGTATAAATCAAGCTCTCTCCAAGAAAACACAGGAGTACGAATCTTTGAAAAGAAATTACGAAAAACTTTGTTTTGAACTTGATCTGATGAAGAAAGCAGCATCATCAACCGTTATGGAGGACCCAGACTGTTCAAGCATCCGTGGCTTCGGCAACTATGCAGGTTCTGTGTCTAGTCTCAATTCAAATTACGGTGCTGTCGGAGGGTTAGATATGGACCGCCGTTCATCATGCGTCTCCCTCGCCTCGATTAAGTCGAATGGCTCCACTTCTTCCAGAAAATACGTGCCCCAAGGTTCCGGTTCTCTTTTTACTTGCGAAGATGAAGAAGATGGGTTTCAGTTTAGCTCTAAAAATCTTGCCGATCTTAAAAGTAACCGGGGAATGGCAGACCCTAAAACCTTAGAAGAAGATCCTAGGGAAAGAATTAGCGAAATTCAAAGGCGAAACACTCTTTTACCGATTCATATGAGATCCTGCTATCCTTCCGAAGATTTTGGAAATGACAACAATGAAGTAGATGAGAACCTGCTGCGGGTGGTAAATCGTAACGGGAAGCAGATCGACGATAGTAATAGTGAGAGCAGTTACGCCCACGGACTACAGAGGCAGTATGGAACTATATCATTGACCAAATTAAAAAATGCAAACTGGGTATGTTGCGTAATGAATGATTATATTGTTGTTATCAATTGTTTTTGATTTTTCACGGTCTGTAAACTGAACTGAAATTTATGGTTGCAGGATTCCTCTGAGAATGTAAATATGGCCCCACCAGGTGGAAATCCTCCTCGACGAACACCATTTTCTCCAACATCCGCTCATCTGAATCGAGGCCCCGGAAGTACTATGTCTAGAGCAGCTACTTCCCTAGGATTTAGCCCTATGAAACCAAAGCAAAAGTCGGATTCGGTGAGTGTTGAAACGGTGTGCAATATATTTTCCAATGACAATCCAGTTGACAATCAAACCAAAAATGTACAAAAACCAACGACTCCTGGGTGTTTCTCCCGAAAACGGCTTGATAAAGAATATTCTTCATATTACATTGTTGATTCCCCAACTTCATCTTCCAAATCTACTAAATCTTTTTCCTCTTCCGCTTCTTGGTTTCCTCTTCCTGATTTAATAAGTAGGTTTTCTGCAAACAGTAGAAGTAGCTCACTTAAGACATTTTCCCCTCAAAAAACCGCTTAGGACCAAAGGATTTTCCATAAATTGAAATCCTGCTCTGACTATGCTAATGACGGGGTTTCGTTTTTGTTTGATAGGCCCTTACACCACGGAAGAAAAAGTCATCCATGTTTCGGGTCCCCTTTCCGAGAGACTAACGATATGCAAAATGAAAAGATGAGAAGAATCGTAAAATGCTGTTCGTTGGTTCAATTTCCTACTCAACCAAAAAAGACAAGATAATCATGCCATTCTAATCAAGTTCCTTGACTATTCAATAGTTTTTTTAATGATTCGAAAGTATTATAAATAGTAAGTATTAATTAACTATAATTACATTTAGACTCAAGCGAAAATGTTATAAGGCTTGTATGGTTGCAATTGTTGGGCCCGGGTTGTAAATTTTTAACTGAAGAAATAGCTGTGCTTGATAAGTTAATTGTCTTCCACAGCCGTCCTACCCAGATTTTAAAGTAACGTAGTTGAATGAATGAGCCTGTGACAATGTTTTCTTTCTATTTTAACCTACTTATCTATATCTTTTTTACTTTCCGATTGCTTTTCTTATGCCCCTATTAGTACTTGTTCTGAGGGTCGTTTGTTGATTAGTTTTACCTGAATTAATTAGATGCTAAGTGCGTGTGTGACTGTAGAACTATGCAAAAGACCAAGCATATATGATAACTGTTGTGTCATAATTGTAATAATTGTATTGAATAATTGTAAAATAAATATGCTCACGTTACATTTGTGTATGTTTTCTAAAATTAACGTAATGCAAACAAAGATCAAACATATTTCTTGAATAAATATTTTTCGAAAACGAAAAATGACAATGACTTTAATATATTTTAGATTGTCAAAAATACATTATTGACAGTATTACACGTAATGTACTAAGTGAGAGTACATGTAATAATTGACTTTGTGTAAAAAAGAGTAAAAAGACAAGCCTACATACATGATTTACTTACTATCTTTGCTTGGTACAGCTCAGCGTTAGCTTATATGTTGGTCTACGAAATGGTAAAACATACCATTACAAATTATATAACATTTATTTTAGAACACAAAAATATGTTCGCTTATACTTTGAAAATTACTACTTACTTAATCACAATAATTATATCCTTTTATTAATTGAAACACGTTTGAAGTTTTGTGGCAGTATTGCTGCCATTTCGAAAGAAGTTCATCTGTATGTACCAGTTATCATGTAGGTGATCGACGCGCTGTACAAAACTAGTTTGAGGGAATAAGTTTGGTGTGGTAGAGGAAGGATTAATTTTTATGACAATGTAGAACGCAGGTTTACTCAATCTGACGCAACAATATTCCTAGTACATACAACCAAAACAGGC
>JAQGAI010003706.1:0-10384 GCA_034696905.1 Lepidocyrtus violaceus
AGGGTGGGAAGATATGGACCTCCACCACCACAGGTTATCAGGGGAGGATATCAAACCTATGCCCCCCAAATTAGGTATGCTCAGCCCACCAGAGTAATCCAGTCCGCTCCAGTTTACCAACAGGTTGTTCGTCAGCCCGCTTACTATCAACCCGCCCCAGTTGTGCAACACGTTCAAGCTGTACATGCTGCTCCAACTGTGTTCCAGAGCTATGCTCCCGTAAGGACTTAAATGATTTATTATTGGGGCAATGTAAGATTCTAATTATTGTAGCTGACCGTTTATAACAACCATTCAATTTTAATTTTGTAGGCTGTCCAAGCAATTTCCGCACCAGTCGCTGTTGCCCGTCCAGTAGCCGTCGCCCAACAAGTTGCCGTTGCTCGTCCAGTTGCTGTATGTCCCTCAAATAATTTATAATCAATGTTTTTCCTTAATTATAATTTGTCAGGAACTTTTGATATTTACTGTGCAAGACTTCGTTCCAAATCCAAAGGTTTCTTATAACCCTTACCAGGTCGCCCAGCCCGTCGCCGTTGCTCAAGCCGTCCGCGCTGAGCCCTTCGACCCTCATCCACAATACTCCTACGGATACTCTGTCTCTGATGCCCTCACCGGGGACCAAAAGTCTGCTTCTGAGACTCGTGACGGAGATGTTGTCCAAGGACAGTACTCCCTTGTCGAGCCCGATGGTGCCGTCCGTACCGTTACCTACACCGCTGACCCAGTCAACGGATTCAACGCTGTTGTCGACCGTTCCGCCCCAGCCGTTGCCGCCGTCGCCAAGGTCGCTGCTCCAGTCGCCGTCGCCCACCACGCCCCACTCGCCGTTGCCCACCACGCTCCAGCTTTTGCCTCCCGTGCCATCCTCGGTTAAAAATCTAATTAGCTGACTAAGTTAATTACATTTTTAAATTATTTCTCTGCTAGTAAATTATTGCTCAGTCTCTCCCCTTCTCCTCTGTTAAAGATGATTGTTGAACCTTTCCTACGATTTGTTGACCAATTAGAGAATACTGTCTGATCATTGGATATATCCTCTCTTTTCTATACAAAAACTATATATTTCTTCGGAAATCCCTTTTGTAAAAAATGAAAAATCACAAAAAAAATCGCCTCAATAATAGAAAACTCTTCTTCTGAAATTCGTTTTTGACATGATTGAACTTATTCGCACAAAATCTCATCCATTGTTTCGGCTTTACGAATAAAAGTAGCAGCATCATGACAAGAATGATACACATGTAGTAGTTAATGGTAAAAACGATCCAGGTATTTTTCGCTGCGTAACAACTCTATAAACCACTCTGCAAAAACATTGATGTTATCGGAGCGTGCATTTCCAGCTTCGCTTTGCCTAACAAGATTATTGTAAGTAAGTGAACAAAGAGACACGCCAAGAATCGGATATGTGCGGAAACATTTAGTTCCAGAGAAACTAGGAGGCTCTCGGGTGTTCAACCAAAGTTTCTGTCTGACAGCCTCATCCAGCTCCGAGAGATTCGTAACGAAATCATTTATGCTTTCTTTCTTACTTTTCTGTATCATCAATTTTTCGGGCTGTCATATTTTCATCATTATAAATAGCTGCTAATTTATGCAAATCGACATTCATTTATCAGATCTTGCATGAACAAGCTTACTTGAAATTCCCAAATCGTCTCCGGTTTTAACTAACATTCTCGATCACTTCAACGTAAATCTTTTCTATAAACTTTCCCAGAGCATGTCACTACTGAAAACAATCAACTGTGTGGCTCATCCCAAAATCACGTTCCTTTTATATATTTTATACAAATTCCAGTTTTTACGTCTAGGTATCTAGTTTACAATATATCTTTGTTCCTGGTACTTATACTTATTTTAATCTCGGTGAAAAATGTCCAGCGCCAGATCCAGTGCGAATCTATTAAATGTCCAGTAATTAAATGACAGTATTATTATTACAGTAATATGAACATTGTATGAAACACTACCCGTACCCTAACTTTCATATTCCATCGTAACGGCAGCATCACGCTGTCCATAGTTGCACATAGTTAAAAATGTCTCAAATCTATTTTGCATACTGTTAATATTCTGCAACCCATTTGATATACTAACATCTATGTCCACCCTTCCTTGTGTATATGTTCATTCATGAACCCTCTTCTAACCTTCCATCAAATACTTCCAAATACGGGACAAATGTGTTAGCTTTGCCACTCACGTCTCTAAATCTAATAAATACAGTTGGAGAATAAGTACATTAAATATATTCCAAACTTCTTCTTAAGTTTGGATTAACTCCAACTTGACTGGAACTCAATTCAAAAAATCAAATTCAACTTATCAAAATGCTAATTCCTTACATTGCTCCCATCCATCTATCCAAAATGGATATAATGGCAATAAGTTTTTTTCTGCTTTTCGATGATGATGATGACCCTCCAACACAAACGTTTACAAATACGACAGCAACGATGATTAAATTGGTCATGGCTAAATTATACAAACGAGGAAAGAAGAATAAAAGAACTAGCATGCAGCCAGCGTGTGCTTTTTTTCCTTCAGCTGCGCAGTTATAACAGTTCAACCTGTAAAAAACAGAGTGGCAACAATCAACCTGACAATGAACCAATACAATCAATAATATATACAGTATAAAATGGCAGAGGTGTGGTGCGGTGGCTTCTCTCCACAACCATTCCATACCTATGCTTGGCATTTACAAAATATAACAATCATTAATAATAAAAAAACCTTTACGCATGTCCATAACGAAGAAGTGGGAATGAAAAGGGAAAGGACAAATTTTTATCTCGCTGCTTATTATGTGTATAAGCCGTTGCCGTTATATAAGATAAGCCCAGAAAAGTTGATTACGATGAGCTGTATCTTTTTTATATATATTCCTGGCCTGATCCAAAAGAATGTAGCATTGATCCACTCCATAATCCGAAATGCATTGTTTTAAAGATGAGTTCGCGAAAATAAAATTATTAATGAGTTTATCTTGGAATAATTAATATAACAATTTTACAGGTGGGCACTTTTCTGCCTTTTGTGGGGATGACGATGTGATGCTGATGTTGATAATGATGAGATGAACAACACGTTTCCAATTTGGATTAGCCAATACAATTGCAATTGGTGTCATGAATAGCAACAATGTAAAAAAGCTATGCAAATAGGTTCAGCTCGAATGGATGAATGAATGCACTTTACATATACGCGGAATGAGACAAGACGACAACTGTATCGAGCGTATCGAGAGATGTGATGACCAGATTAAAATGATATCATCACTATCAATCTTCCCTTTTCATATCGGCTATAGAGAACTTAAAATCACTGATTTTTTTAAATGCTAAAAGACGAAGCGATACATTCAATACAACTCAAATGAATGCTAGATGGAGGTTAATTTACTAGCTGAGAAATCAATATCTGTATAATTATAAATATAATTACCGACAAACATAATTGCAAATTACAATGCTTTGCATTGTTGCTCTCACTGGCACATACAAAGGAGAAAAATCCAGTCTGTGCAAAAAACCAAAATCAGCATAATCCCAAATTGTGATTGTGAGCATGTCAAACATCATTGTAATCAGAGTCAGTGCAGAGGCTATATACCTACCTGCTTGCAAGACAAGTGGACTTCATATCCCATATCCCATCACATAGACAAGAGACCCAACAACCTTGGCCTTCCCCTTGAAAATAAAGTTATTCCTTTGTAAATGGCTACATTCATCTACCTACTTACTTACCTTATGATATCCTACAGCTTAATTTGAAGCATCTCGGCAGCGTCTCATAAAGGGAGTGTAACATGAAAATGAAACGATTACGACAATCCACCTGTGTAAGTGACCTATTATGACTGAATACGGCAAGATAATTACCGTCCGATCCCATTGTCATCTATTCAAATGGACAATCCAATCCATGTACTAGTGTCTGACTACAAAACGAACAAAATTTTCTTACAGGAATAATAGGAACATGCTGAGAGTCTTTTCAATAGAATTTATTTTTTTAGCATTCCTAGTGTGTTTTGACACTTTAATTGTTAGGCTAGAAGTCATGCTGCTAATAATGCTATTTTACTATATTATAGCCGGAGCACAGTCTTTATAGAATAGCAGGAATTACATCGACAGCAGACGCAAACGCTTAAATTGTTAGGTTAGTTGGCTGGTTGATTAAAAAGGAGTAATAAGTAGGAACAAGATTGATGATGAACGTCTGTAGAACGCACTTAGGTATGTACATACGTAACGCAGTGCATACGCACATCTCAACGTAACAACAACGCTGTGAAGGAACAAATCTGCGAAAAAAAATTGCCAACAAAGGATGGCTTGATCGCTACAATTCTCAAATACAATGGATATTGTTGAATGGGCTGAATGCAAAAAAAAAGTTCAGATATGGCTTGGCATGTCATGTAGGCACGGCTTTGTCCAATCCATTACTCATTTTTGCAAACGTGACGTGCTTCGAGGAAGAAAAAATATCATCATGATCAGTATCAGTTATGGACACACCAACTACGAATTGCGACCTGCGATATTATGCTAAACCGAATGGAGTTTTTTGTCCCAACTCATTTTCGCTAATGTCAGAAATTATCCATGCTAAAATTGCTGATGAAGGGATTTTTTTATCCAGCCGAGTCTCCGTTTTCTATTATAAAATAAATACACTTTAACGATTACAAGATAATCATTTCAGAAGAATAAAGCCAATCTGATCTGATGATGGATTGCTGTGATGATTAGGAACGGTAAAAAAACATTTCAGTAAAAAATACCATAAAAAATTGTTGTTTTTTCTCTGGACAAAAAGCAAACATAAAAGATATTAGATATTGCCATTATTACGCGTAAATGGCTTTGGCCTATTAACCATTCCATTTTTCATTGTTCCAGTCTAGTTCACCATTCCGTGAATCGGAGTCCACCCCAATAGCAGATGAATGGATGCTGTAAATTTATGCTTTGTTACGATCTCAATCTTGATGATATGATCGTGCCGCGCCATTATCGCCATTTTTGTCACAGCCAAGTACCGTAATAATGATGACCAGCTATTAAAGCTTTTCTTAGAGAGGACCAGTTTTTTTTTTTCAAAACCAGATCCAATCCAATCCAAAGCCAGAATTCTTCTCATGAGATGGGATGGGACTAGGATGATGCAAAACTTAATCATATTTTTTTTTCTTTCAAATGTTCAGGAAGAAATATTTTTATATTTGGGCTTTGCTTTGTTCCCACTATTTGTTTATGATGTACGAAAAATGGCTTTGATGATGGGTATAATAATTTGGAGAGGAGTTTGGAATACAGATATTTATGCTTCCTAGACTTTAAACCCACGACAATGGAAATGGCCGAATGGTATATAAAGCTGGAGGGGAGATGGACACAGGCATCACTAGCTTCTTCCCTCCAGTTTCGTAAACAATTCCAGACAAAATCATTCAGTTCTACTTTGTAGAAGGAAAATCCTCACCAATCAAAATGATGAAATACGTAAGTCAAATATTAGCTTTCTGAAGTAAAATTCCGAAATCATTTGGGAATCTTTAAAGTTTCGATTTTTAACAAACATGTAATTTTCTTGTATATTGACAAAGGTTATTCTCGTTCTTGCCATCGTTGCCTGTGCCTCCGCTCAAATCCTCCTCGCCGGAGGACTTAGCGGTGCTCGGCTCCACCCTGGAATTGCCTCCTCCGCCGATTCTGGAATCCGCCGTTACGGATCCACCGGAGGAATCCTTGCTCCAGTCGGACTCGGCTATGCCGCTGCTCCACTTGCCTACTATTAAATTTCTCCTGCTCCTTCTTGTCATCATTGAAAGGGATCCTCAGGCGTAACATCTTGGAAGAGGCCTGTGTATAATTTTAGAAACATCTTATTTTCCACCTCCCCCATTTCAATCCCAGTAGTAGAGTAGATATTAAAATGTATTTACTAAACAGTAAATGTTCCTTCCCACCTTTCTATTCAGTAAAGTTTCCCATAGGCTTGGAAATAGTTTTTGGAAATTTTTTTAAACTAAAATTGTGCTACTGTTAAATTTAAAACAAATGTTTTTATACCAACAACAATGATAATATAATACCTTTCGGAAAGTTAATAATAAAAACAAAATCTTAAACTCATGCCTTTGCATTAAGAGGCTATTACAAAAAAAATGATGATATATGTTTTTCTTTATTACTTCAACGATCATCATTCTGATATTGCACTTCAATCAAACGAGCTTGAAAGCAGGTCAGAAAACTGTTCTAAGTTTTACAAATTCAATATTGTGCATATTTTCTTCTGCATATCATTTTCTTACTCTTGCCCCCCTGTAATTGAAGATTCGGTGCAGAAGGTTGAACTTCGCGTAGAAAAAGCTACTGTATATTTGATGGTAAGGTTGTTGTAAGTATTTTAATGTTCGTTTCCCTTCCCTCCTCCACCATTCATCAATATTTATTCCTTTCCCAACGACCAATTTGATTTCCCATTACGGCTCACTTTTATTGCCAATTTGGGGATCAACCAATTTCAAGAGGATGCTCAAAACCCAACTAAAAGGGATTGTTATGACTTTCACCGATCCGAAATAACATTACACTCTACCTATTTCTTTATTCGCTCTCACTCCTCACGTCAATGTCAATTGTCAATTCACTTTCAGTTTATGTATTTATTTTTATTTTTTTTTCTCAATGGGTACGTATTTCACGATTCCCTGTTTGGTGAAGGTGGAGGACCGCTAACACCGCACACTCTATATACCAGTTTCAATCCCATCGTCAACCAACAATCCAACCTAACTTCCCCCGCAACATCTTTTTTTCCTCTCCAGCCTGCTTTGTTTCATTTAAATTGTCTCCCATGTCATGTTACTACTGCTTTCCCCTTTCCGGATTTTCTTTCCTGTTATTGTCAATTGTCATTGTATGTGACTGCTAATGTTTTATCCGCCGACCGATTTAACTGCCTTTCTTGTGTGGAATGATCTCATTTTCATTTTTTATTGCCTTCCCCATCCCATAACATAAGTAGAGGTGGAGGGGTGACGGGATATAGAAAAACATCAACCATCACGATTTCACCTTCTTTCTCCAGCCCTTCCCTAAAACAGATTCAAGATGTTCGAGTTCAGATTTCAAACTAAACACATTCCTTTAGCTTATTTCAATCTAGGCAATGACTTGCATACAATAAAAATTATTATAAAAATTGGAAATCGAATTTTTATCATATAATTTCCCATTCAGGGGAGAATAATGACAATGGCAATAGTCTGTATTTTTCCAGGAATGAATATGACTGGGAGATGAGATTCTGCTTCCGTAGCGCCAATGGATATGAATGAAAATCATGACAGAAGAAAAAACGGCAGATTTCTTTCCTTCTTTTAGAATTGAAACTCCATTTTCATTTCCTTTTTTTTGTTTCCAGACAATATGAAAAACAATGGGGATTGAATATGAATGAAAATGAATGGATCTTGAAGGTAAAAAATTGTAATATTTTTTCTGGTGATGATGAGAAAAGGAGATGACACGCCTTTTTCCACATTATTGATGCTTCACTGAGCCTTCCATTTTTCCTAATAATTTTTGTAATTTTCTCATTTCCCTTTTGTGACTCTCATTCATTTTTTTACTTACACTTTACACAATGAAAGTGCAAGAAATAGGATTGAACTTTTTTACTTTTAATTCCAGATTGTTCCTCCTCAATAACTCATATTGAAGAATGGCAGAATGAATGGTATAGTATTCACAAAAACATTGTCTATATTATTGAAGAAAGAAGCTCTCGATTTTTTTCTTTGTAAGGGTTGCCCATTGTCTCCTCCAGAAAAGCTCTAAAATTATTGGACTTCCGTTATTTGTATCGTACTATATTTTTTCCACGACCAGAAGGGCGATGGTGCAGAATGGTGACGATGAAGTAACACCTCCGAATATTAAATTTTTTGTTCCCAAATGGTAGAACAAAATAGCTTTACAGGGAGTAAATATATATGGAAGGTGAAGGTAAATTAGAATAGTGAAAAATAAAATGATGAAAACTGGAATGGTCGGAATTAACTAGTAAATATTTCAGGTTGGAGAGTATTTACTAAATATCTGAAATATTTTATTGATAAGCCTCATTCGGTATACTAGCACCGAATCAATCATGTAACAACCAATTTAAACAATTCTCTTCAGTTCACTCCCTTCCCAATCACCACTACCATCACCTTTCCTCTCATCTCACTTTCCATCTTTAGATGATTTTTAAAAGGATTTACTTTCTTTCCCCGGATTTCATGTAAAGTGTAAATGGAAACCTAGAAAAATACCTTCATTTACAACCACTTACAAACCAATTTGTTACAAAAAAACTATGCATTACCTCCACATGCATATACCTCTCCCCTGTCATGCCACTCACTAATAGCCTGTTTTATCATCACACATGTCTGCGTTTTCTTTTTCTGTACGAACATCACCTTAAAGAGTTGGGCATATGCGTAATGTGAACGGAACACATGCATATAATATGTGGCGTGTGGCACATCAATTTGTTCCTGTCACCATTTTCACCATCAACATCATCGTGTAAGTAGATAAGAAGGCACATCAAAAGAAATGTGGAGGTGGATAGAGCAACGAGCAACCTCTGTCTGCTGAACTAAACATATTTAAGGTCTCCCAGAGTCACTCGGTAAACGCAGAGAGCTTTTTTTTATCACCCTTTCCATTTCACATTGAGGGAAAGAGGGGAAAGCTAAAAAAAGCATTCCTAAATTATTTATCAATTACTGTACAATAAATCATCTAAAATATTGTGAATGGTGAAAGAGCAAAAAACACGGACTGGAATAAAATGCCCACACCCTTTTCACCTTTCTCCCTTAGCATGACGTTTTATCAGGCCTTTTCCCTTCCTCTGTGTCCCAGAATGGGACTCAAGTTTTGAATCCGAACCAAATCTATTTTTTATTGGATGGCACTTCATTCCATCTTACATTGAGAATTGTGTCATGTCATATTACAGAAAAGGAGATTCACTTCGGAGGCTAAGCCAGCGGAAGCCAAGCCACCCACCGTCAGTGTTGAATTGCTTTCATTTCTTTCTTTAAAAAACTAGTTATTTTCGAGTGTCGACTTTAGAACAGCTTCCCCTTTTCGTTCACTTTTCTCAACCCGTCCCAACCCCATGTCGGAATCAGATTTTGTTCATGAGTCCCATCATCAATATCACCATCTTCATGATGATGCGATTGTGATCGTATCAAACAGGCTATGCTTCTTCTTCACTTATCTCCTCCTCCCAACCCATATCCATCCATCCCAATCATACAAACACCTTCTTTCCTTCTATTGTCGGCTCAAAGGATGAGAAAATTGGATTTCAATTCCTTTCCCGATTCCGTTTTTCCTCTCTCCTATTTATTTAATATTATCATTATGACACTTTCTTTATCCTTCATTGCTTTTCCCCCGTTGCGTTGTTCCACATGGCTCATATGAAATAAATTCTTATCTTATCAAATCAAATCAAATCGGCCTCGTCGTCTCTTGTTTGCCATCCGTTTCCCCAATATGACACATGACATAAGTAATCACAGTTGGGGATCTTATTCCAATATCCCACCCAATTTCACAATCAGACTTTTTCCTTGTCTTTCCACATTCTTCCCATATCTCATATGACATGACGGGCAATCATCCTGCACAAAACAAATCATTTAATATAAAAATTGTAATGTTCAGGTAGATTCCTTCATCTTTCACTTTTCCCAGTCACATGATATTTTCATCTCGCTTTCTCATCATATCATCCAAGACAAAAACAAGAAGCAAATACATAATTTTATTTCAGATTTCCATCCATTTATTTATTAAGGGTATATTACATTATCCTTTCCTTTTCTTCATCCTTCTCATTTATAAAAATATTTCTTTCTTCCAGTCAAATCAAGTCAGAGCTCAACTCATCCTTGAAATATTATTATATTCTTTCTTTCTGTATATAAGTAGGTGCTATGTCTAAAGTTACGTAACATCGCTCCAGGACTTTCTACAGCAGAAAGAGAAAGCAAACAAAAGCAAAAGTACGGAAGCAAATAAAACCAGGACCAGTAAACCAACTAAAAAAAGAAAATGCCAAGTCAAGCCCAACCCATATGCATGGAGTCTTCTATAATATGTACTTTCTTTTTTTTTGCTCCAGACCTTTCTCACATGTATACATTTACTATTTATACTACCATGTCAGTAGCTCTCATTCAACAACTTTCATACATAGTTTTCTTGTAGTTATTGTTCAGCCAGTCATGCATCATTCATGTATGATAGGATGTGATGTATCCAGTGGAAAACCTCTCTTT
>JAQGAI010003707.1:0-10383 GCA_034696905.1 Lepidocyrtus violaceus
ACAAAATCCTTTCTTACATTCGCATCCATTCAGAGTTACTTCAGCAAAGGGACTTGCACACGTATCACAGCGATTTCCCAATACCCCAGCGCGGCATTGACATCTTCCGGTTTGAAGATCGCAATTCTTACTCAGAGAACCAACGCTGTAACATTGGCAGTCTTTGCAAACTCCGTCCTTTTCATAATGGTAGTCCTGAAATAAAGATGTTGAGGAAATCGCGGTTTAGAAGATGAAATTACTTATCAATCCTGATTTATCAGACATTTGAACCGAATCTCCACTTACTTTGCATTTACACTGTCCATTTGTCTTATTACATTCTGGACTGTAGTTCTTATCCGCTGGACAAGAGCAAGGACCACAAACGGGCCAGCCCCACCAAGTTGTTGGGCACGTTAGCTCCATGACTTGCTCACAGTTCCTTCCTCTATAATACCTCTCATCACATTTGCAGTGATATCCCCGGGAAGTTGTGAGATCCAACACACAAGATCCATTGTTTTTGCACGGTTTGAGATCGCAAATGGGCACGCAATGAACACCAACAAAGCCAGCATCACATTGACATTTGTGCCTTCCTCCTTCCTCCACGCAGGTTGATCTTGGAGGACACACGGCTCCAACACAAGCTGTGGCCAGGCTACATCCTTCATTGACATTCTTCTCGTTTGTTGTTTTTCTTAAATAGTTCTTAACACTCCCAATTCGAACATCCTGAAAGGAAAGCATTTTTAGGATTAAATCAACGATAAAATGTAAGCACTTTGGGGAAAGCTGAGATTTTAATAAAAATGTTAATTTTGTTGTACCTGCACGCAAGCCGTGACAGCAGATGATGGATGGCCAACCACCACTTGATTTACACGTAGCTCTGGTAGTTTCCCTTCGAACTGGAACTGAGCCGTTGTTTCAAATTGTCCATAATCAAGGGAAAACCAAATTTCTCCACTCATCCACTTGGCTTCGATGTGATGCCAGTGGCCATCAACTATCTTAGGGAGGGAGACGGGAATGGAGCGCTCCTCATAAAAGTAGTGGATAAGCCCGTTGTCCAGTGTCAGTTTGATTGTCTCGTTATTACTCAGCAGGATTGTCATCAGAGTTCCGGTTGGCTTAACGGTCCGGACTGATAGAGAGGTATACCAGGGGAACTGGATTGGACGGAGTTGTGGGATGAATACTAAGTATGAATTTTCATCCCTCAAGTTCCACACGGGCTTGGCATCTTCAGAGCAGTCTTTATGGCCGAACCCATCTGGACATTGGCAGTGGAATGTGCCCCAGCCATCATTACACTTCCCACCATTCTTACAAGGATGGGTTGCACAGAAGCCTTTCTTCTTATCTGGGCATCCTGATGTTGTTCCGTGTTCCATGACATAGCTACGTCGAGTTAGCAAAAAATCCAGTTAAATGACATGTATTCATACTGTAAGCGTAAGTGGATTGTAAGCGGTAACTTTTTATGTTGATAAAGTTATAACTTACTTATTCAAATCCAAGAATTTATGGTTGATATAAACATTCCTAATGCAGCCAACAAAATCATGCGTTTGGATTTGCGTAGGACCGTTGGGAACGGGTAAACCGCCAAGATAGAGTGGTCCCGTCAAATCTAAAAATCTCTGACAGGACTCCGTCAAAGAGCTGCATCGGGGTTCCAAGTACAGCCTTCCCCTTCCGGCGCAACTTCGAGAGGGTGGAAACTCATCAGGATTTTCCAGGGACATGATCACATCGCAATCATCAACACTAACGGTGGCAGTCTGTGAAAGTGTTAGCAAGCATAATATTCGAATAAATGTCATTAGTTGGAATGCCTTGAGAAATCAAAATCTGCTTAGCATTACACTTTCAGACATGGATAACTCAATTTGTGACAAACCTGATTAAAATAAGAAACTTCCACGGTGTGCCAAAGCCCATCAGACATGGATTTCCCTGTGTCAACATAAGTCAGATTGGTCGACCCCAGAGAGAAGCTAAATCTCACGGTTGAATTCAGGACTTCCAGGGAAATAAAGTCGAATCGCTCATTATACCGCCCGTTATACAACAAGAGCCCGTTCTTCTGCTGCGTTGCAAATGACAACTTAATATGTGTCCGGTAGCGATCCTTCATGCCAGGGAAAGTTAAGAACGCCCCACGTGAAAATGACCTCGCCGTCAACTCACACAAACTGTTGACGTACTCATTACGGCTGCAGTTTTGACAAATGAAGCCACCACCACCCCGAACTCGAGGAGTGCATGTACTCCCCCGCCCACAGATATTAGGCTGACATGTATCCAACTCCAGTTGGATCTCGCATGAAGCTCCTGTAAATCCCGGTGGACAAACGCATGAATATCCTCGTTCACGTCGAAAGCACGTCCCGCCATTTCGACAAGGTGATGAGAAACATAAATTGATCTCCGCATCACACAAGTAGTGCTCACGAAGCCCGGTATAGCCGGCAGGACAACGACAGGCAAAAGTCTGCCATGGGTAGACCGACCGGAAGAGCATTGTGTCCGTTGACACGAACTTGGAAACATTGCGGAACTTGAGGACGACCAAACACTCCTCAAAATTGAGACAGGGCTCTCTCAAGCAGAGATCATCACTAAATGGCAGAACCTATTATGGACACGGGGAAGAACGTGCAAAAATGAGAGAAAGCAAATTACAAAAAAAACTACAAACATAGGTAATGGGTAACCGTATCATATGCATACAGACTCCTGGATTTGGAACCCAACTAAGGAACAACTCCTTTATGAAGAAATGAAACGAAACATGGGAAACACTAAACAAATGTTGTAAAATTTTATGTCCTCCGAAACCGATCTCGGTGGAGTAAATTTTATGTGACTTTTACGTTCCTTCTAGAGATCTATGTTTTGGTGGGATGGGACTTATTGTACAGCAACGCTAACGCAACGCTACATCCAAAAAAAAAGTTTCAGAAAAGAGATATTGCCTTTTTGTGCGTGCCTCAAAGAAATATCTAGGCATTTTCCATCGGGTAATAATAATACTCTCATCTCTCTATTCCAACTTATTATTATAAATACACTATGCAGCATGTTACGACTGCTCCCACAATAGACTAAAAATGCGTTATGTGTGCGGAGGAACACTTACTTCGACAGTGGCAAGTTTGCTCAGCGTGATCCGATTAAGAAAGACACGCTCCTTGATATAGTCCGGGTTGAAGTACTCCTCCATCAACGTGTTCGGCTTTCTTGCTGACAAACTCACATTGAGAATCCCATGACTCCCCTCAATTTCCTCCTGAAAAATACAAATTGGCAATCCCAAAGGGATGAAAAATGCAGTAATGGCAAGCAGTAAAAGTTGCGTGGGTTCAATTCACTGGGCATTCTCACAAGAAAAGAAAAAAAGGAACCAAGAAGATTGGAGAATGTACGTATATTATCCTTGAAATGGAGAAAGTGCAAGTAAAAGTTCTGGTATGGCAGAGGGGGTGCAATATTGCATTTTTTTTTCAAAACTGGCTTTTTATGAAATAAAAAGTGATCTTTAGAAAAAAGAGATTTCCCCTTTCACATTGCTTCCATTCATTCCTTCATTCAAGTCATATACCTACAAGAAGATGACTGGAATGAATGAAATGTAATGTTAAGGATGGGGATAAAAAGATTCAATTACGGGAGCGTTGGTAGTCTGTGCGTAACGCGCACAATATTTTTTAAAAGAAAAAAAATCCCTAAAGAAAGAATCTGATGAAATGTTTTTGAAAAGGGAATGAACGAGAAAAAAAAAATACTACATACCTGCACACTAAAAATGACGATGTTTTCCTTCGGAGAATTCAAAATCAGAGCCACTGCCTGCTGAAAGTGAAGAAACAAAGGGGAGAGGAAGGCTTCCCTGGTCATGTCTGCAAGCTGGATTGTCACGCTGTTGAAAAGGACCTGATCCGTGATGTAATGCGTTTGAAGAATCATTTCCGATCTTGCCTCGTTTAATCCATCTGCACGGAGAAACACAAGGAGGAAAGTAGTAATTTAAACGGTTGGTTTGGCATTAGCAGTTTTCAGCATGGTTGGGTAGGAGGATGCAGGGGTGGAATGAGATTAAGTAGGCAGGGGTTAGGGAGTTGGGAGGGAGGATGTAGGAAAATGAATGTGTTAATTCCAGGTATTTAAGTAAGCATTCAGCTTTTTTCTTCAAGGATTTCCAACTTAAAAGAAATTGGATTTTTACTATCCCATTAGCAATAACCATTTTCCTCTGTCCTCTGATGCGATGCAATAGCGGAGGGAGAAAGTGCATGTAATATTTTTTGTTAGAAAAGGATATTGAAAAAACAGAATTGTTATTAACCTGAGACAAGTACATCCATTTTGGCCATTAAAGGAACATTGGTATCCAGATAAGGGGAAAGGGTAATCATCCCCGTAGTCTCATTTAAATAGACGAGATTAGCCTTGTTCCCGTTGAGGATCGTATACTGGAGCCTGTCGCTAATGTCTGCGTCAACAGCTGGAACACGACCAATTGGCCCGTCAGGGAAGTGATTCTCGTAGTTGTTTAATGTGACGAAGAATTGTGGTTGAATCATTGGAGCCTAGTGGAGCAAGCAGAGAAAGAAAAGGGGTGGGTTGAGCAAAGGGGAAGCAGGAACAACAACATATTTTAATTAAATTTTAATCCATTCCTTTCCTAAAATATCTCTCATCATTTGAGAATTAAGATTAGGTAAGTAAGCTTAAGAGTTTCTCTGGAGTATTTCTTTTTCTGAAAATTATTCTTACGTTATCGTTCACATCGGTTACATGGATTTCCACATGAACATCATTTCTCAAGGGAGGTGAGGCAGCCCTCACAATAATATCGTACTTCTTCCGAGGTGACTCATAGTCCAGTTCTATGCGTGTGAGAATGTCGGCGGAGCCGCTACTACCTGTCTGCCCATTTACAGTCGGTTGGGGATGCGTAACAAGCGTGAAGCTGTTAGCGTCCACTCCCCCAACAATGGAGTAAATCACTTGAGCATTCACCCCTTCGTCGGGATCCCAAGCTGTAAGTTTCCCTACGGTAGAGCCCAGCGGAGAATTTTCGGGGATGAAGAAACGGATCCTATCTGATTCAAACATGGGAGGCGAGTCATTTTTATCGAGGATGGTGATCGTCACATTCGTCTTTCCCGTTAGTTGTGGACTTCCCTGGTCGGTGGCTAAAACCATAAGATCGTATCTGGAGACTTGTTCCCTATCCAGCGGTTTTACAGTTCGGACAACACCAGACGCTGGATCCACGGTGAATGTTCCATCACCATCGGAGAATGTTGAGAAGCTATATCGAACGATGCTGTTTTTCCCTTGGTCCCCATCCTGAAATAAAAATATGTAATAATGAACTGCGTAAGCATGTGCGTATTTTCTTTTTTTTTATAGGAAACATGAAAATATTTCGACATTCACGTAAATCACCCTTTCCCCCCTAACATGTCAAAATGTTTTCTTTGTAAAAATGCATTTAAGTGCAAAGTGAAATGTTGCATGTACTTTTTATTGAGCAATGTGATATGAATATGAGCAATCCAATGCACAATTTTTTTTATTATTTCTTCTTGCTTACCGTGGCTTGAACTTGGAGAATGCTGGTTCCAACGGGAACATCCTCGTCTACTTTCGCCTGGTAAAAGTCTTTCTCGAATACTAGTCATTTGAAAAAAAAAGAAGAAGAAAAAATGGAAAATTTATTACATGCCTTTTTCATCAAATGAGTCCCCATACGCCATGATTTCCTCGCGCTTTGTTTCGTGTATGTATTTAAAATATTTATGTTTATCTCATACGTATGGAATAAGTCAAGTCAAAATGAATGAATACGGATTCTGCTTATACATACCTGGCTCATGGTCGTTCACGTCGTTTATAACGATTTCTACATCCGTCGTATCCGACATGGGGGGAATTCCCCTATCTCTCGCAACAACGGTGAGAATATATCCGGGAACTTTCTCCCTGTCTAGGAGCTTCGTAGTCGTGATCGCGCCAGTGTTTGAGTCTACCATGAAAGCGGAATTATCTGAGTCACTTCCTCCACCATCCCCTTCATCCAGAAGGGCATACACTATTTGTGCATTAATTCCGGAGTCTTGATCAACAGCATTTACGCTCAGCACAGTAGTTCCGATAGGAACATCCTCGAATATTTTTACGGAATAGGGGGTGTTTTGGAAGACGGGCGCGAATGTATTAGCATCAATTACATCCACGTAGACGGTGGCAATATCTGTTCTTCCCCCGGAATCAGTGGCCCTCACAGTGAGAACGAACTTTCTCTCTGACTTGAAATCCAGAGGTTGGGCTATGGTGATGAGGCCGACTCCATTTTGGGTGGAAATTGAGAATCTATTCCGGAGATTGCCCTCGGCGATTTCGTACGTTATACGGGAGTTTTCATCCGGATCTGTAGCTTTCACCGTTACAACAGGTGTCCCGGGGGAGTCCTCCTCCGAAACTTGAGCTTCGTAGAGTTTGGGTGTGAACAGTGGATCCTGAAATTTTTGCAGAGGACTCGTTTACTATTTGCTTGATTAAATAAGTTTTTTTCTTGAGGGAATGTGTCGAGTGGAAACTCTGGGAAAAGTTGTAGGCACTTTCCCATTTCCAATTAGGTCTACATTAACTTTTTCTCAGTTTGCGCTGGTGTGAATGGAAAGCATTTAGTGCTTTCACTTTGGATTTTTTTATTAAATTATTCTTACATTATCGTTTTGGTCCTGGACTGTGATGACTACGCTTGCCGTTGAGCTTAATGGAATGTCCCCAGAGTCGGCTGCAATTACGTCAAAATCGTACCGAGATTGCTGTTCCCTGTCAAGCTCCCGCACGGTTTTTACCCAGCCGGTTTCTGCCTCGATGTCAAATGGGAATTTGTCTGGGTTCTCTTGGTAGTTGATTCGGTAGAGGATTTTGGCGTTGGAGCCGTCATCCGGATCGAAGGCTTGTATGCGGAGGACGGAGCTTGCTACTGGGAGGTTTTCCTGGACGGTTTCTTGGAATATTTGGGAGTAGAACTTCGGTGCCTGAAATAGTTTTTGTTGAAACCAGTTAAATTATTCTATTAATTAGGTACTCGTCTTCACTGGTTTTGAAAAAATAATTCTGTCAAGAAAAAGGACGTACATTATCATTTTCATCGATGACGTTTACCACCAACTGGGTGTTGTTAGATCTGGTCGGATTTCCGTTGTCTAAAAAAACACAATTTTTAATCAAAATTGAATCCATAATAAAAAGAATCCTTGTAAAACCATTCCATTGCTTAAGTACAAAGCAACAATAAATCCATACCTATTGCTCTTATATTCAGCCTAAAACTTCTGGTTTGCTCATAGTCCAAGGTCTTAATCAAGCTCACTTCTCCAGTGAGACTGTCAATGGAGAAATGGTTCTGATTGTTCCCTCCGATAATGGAGTATCTCAGTGCAGCATTAACACCCTCGTCAGCATCCGTTGCACTAAAATGAGTCATCAACCAAAACCAATCACGGATTAACTAAAACTAGCTCACCACAGCAAATTAACACTAATAGTCTGAAATTTTAATGCTATGCATAACCATACCTAATAGTAGCTATAACAGGGTAATTTGTTGCATCCAAGTTTTCAGGAACGGAAACGTTATATGATCTTTGTGTCCATTTGGGATCTTAAATCGATTCATACATGGATTGAATTAGATTGACTTTTCCAGAGAGGAAAATTTATGACAGAAAGATTGAAACAAATGGCAAGATAAAAATAAGTAGAAATGGTGTAATTGCACGCATACAGTTATCATTGTCATCCAATATTTCAATCCGAACTGTGGCCGTGGCAGTTTTCCTCTCATTCTGACTCTGAGCCAAATCAGTGGCTTGAACGAGCAAAGTATATTCATCCCTCTTTTCCCTGTCCAAAGTCAATTTGGTGCTGATCACACCCGAGCTGGATTCAATTCGGAAAGTATCATCGATATCGTGAGCATTTAGGATGGAGTAGAATAGCTCCCCATTTTTATCTGCATCTTGATCCGTGGCTCGAACGCTAAGAACTGTGGATCCAACGGAGAGACCCTCCCGGATGGAAACGGAGTATTGGGATTGCTCAAACAGTGGCTCATGATCATTTGTGTCCAAAACATTTATCTAAAGAAGGAATGATTGATAATGAGCTTGCATGCAATATGTCACAAATCCCGATTTTCTTTATCTGTATCAAGCTGGGCTTCATAAATTATGAGAAGATGGTTACAATGCAATTTAGTTAAAAACAGAAAAGGGGAAACATGCTAACCTGTAGCGTCCCCGTCCCAGTCCTGGGTGGAATCCCGGAATCCGTCGCCACAATCCTAAAATAGTGCACATCCATTTTCTCCCTATCCAACCGACTGGTCGTACTAACAACGCCGGATTTGCTATCCAATGAAAAGAAGTTTTGGGATCTGGCATCCAACAAAGATGTCATGGAATAGGTCAACGGTTGATTCTCCGGATCCGAAGCCCCAATAGTGGTCACGGTAATCCCTTCTGGTTGCTCCTCAGGAACGGCGGCTATGTATAATGGCTGATCGAAAAATGGGGCTTGATTCCTCATCTCCCTGCGGATTCTGTGGATGGGATGATGATCCAAGTTGAGATTACTTGCGCCCGGCTGATGGAGAATTAAATGGACCATTTGATCCCACGCCATAACTTTCTCGGGTAGGATGGATCCGCCACCCCCTCCCCTTCCGTGTTCATTTATTAACTCTCCCTTCCCACCCAGCCTTGTACAGTTGAGCTTCAGAACTAACTGAATGGTTTGATACACATCTGTAATTTATTATTAATTATTGCGATTATTAAGATTTATTAATTATTGTACAAATAAAAGTAAAAAATACGAGAAATGTTTTGTGCAAATTAAATTAGTTTAAACTAGTCAAAGTTAAATTGCAAAACAATGTAATTCCATACCGAATAAACACCAATCCCTCAACAGAACAATATCCAATGTTCCAGGCTGAACTGCAAAGAAATGGTTGGATCCCGGAAGGACTTCAGCTTTCACTCCACACTGTGCACGGACACTGGCAGGTAGGAAGCGGAATACGTTTGCAATTTTCTCATTGGAATGATGACAATGGTTATCATCCGTTAATGGAAGTGAAACATAAATATCATCAACGGAGCGGGCGATATGATTCCCTTCGCTTTCTTCCTCCACAGCGTTTTCCATTTTATCGGGGGATGTTGATGCGGGAGAGGTATTCCAACTATTTTCCCATTCTTTCACATTAAAAGGGGAAAGCTCACTATTCCTCCTGGCATTTCCCTGAGGATTATTATTGTTATTAATATTATGGCACTCATTCGATCTCTTCAAAATGATTGTGACAGGGAAGGAAATATAATCATAATTGGAAGAGAGGCTTTCCCCATTCTCCGCATCCACTTGAGACAGATCCCTTCTCCAGATTTTTCTCTGCTCAGCATTATTACTACTCCCATCCTTTCCGCTCCTACTGCTCCCACCCCCACTCCACTCCCAATCCTCCTGATTGTGATCATCTTCCAAAAAGCGGGTGGAAGAGGAGGGGGAGGATGATTGGTACTTTGCAACAATATCGATGTACACCAGGAACGTGGAGGGATAGAGGCCGGCAGTGAACTGGCAATTGGAAATGGATTTCTTCAACTGTAAAAGCCCATCTTTGTCTACTTTGACAATTCTGTGGACCCAGGGCTGAGTTTTATGATGGGAAATTCGGTACTGATAGTGGAAGCCATTTGGAGCAGTAGTATGATGTTCCTGCTGCTGCTGCTGGTGGTGTTTATTGTGATGATGATTATGATGTGAATACAATATTTCCTTGTGGGATATTGATGATGATGATGATGAAGTGGTAGTGGAAGCGATTGGAACATGTGCATCAAATAAAATCCAGCCTTCTGGAGTGTCCTGATCACTGATTATAACGAAACCACTTGTGAGCGTAGCGAAAGATAGGAGGAACAATAGGGCGAGGGAATACACCCAATACCCGGAGAATGACGTTAGCACCATCACATTATTTTTCTGATTTTGGGAGGAAACTTTGTTCACAATTTCACTGCTTCTTTTCAGTCTTTGTCTCTTTTTCTTGGGATGATGGTGATGCTGGTGGAAGTACATTTTCCTGTGGAGATAAACACAAAAACAAGCAACGTTCACGTTAGAAATTGAGAATCAAAATCACTTTTGTTGATATTTATAATAACTGAAGATGAGCGGCATATTTAGATAGATAGTTCCGGTTTCAGATTTACTACAATTAAAGACCCAAATCCAAAATGACAATAGCAAGCAAATTCAAACAAGCTTGACTCGAGAGGAGCAATAATGCAAATTGTTGTG
>JAQGAI010003708.1:0-10383 GCA_034696905.1 Lepidocyrtus violaceus
ATCATATCATAATATCCGAATATAATCGTCGTAATAAGAAATGTCATACAATGCTTCACTTTTTTTTCGCTAACGTTGTATAACTTTTTTCTCTTGTGCCTTCTGTCATACATTCTTCTTATCTTATCTTCAGTTGTTCCTATATACACCATAAGTAGGTGACTATATGAAATTTTATTTTTTATCTATTTGTGGAATAATATGCTTCTGCCCCTCTCCCTCTGGAAACATGCCTCATCTCATGCGTCATGTATTTTTTCCTCTATCACTCACAGCACAGCAGCAACGGCTCGTATCGTATTTGGTAATTGAGAAGTGAATTGATCATATGAATTACTGCACACACTTCCATCTGAGAAGCTGTTTAGTTGAGCGAAGCGAAGAAGTGAGATGGGATGAGCCGGAGTGAGTGTGTGAATCACTGTCAAATTTTTGGATTATGCCGATGATGATGATGATGCGGACGGATGGAATTGGACATCGACCTTATAATGTGCTATACGTTGTTACTGCTGATGAACAAGTAATGTTGTTCATTCGTATGAGGAGGATGACTAACAAGAAAAACTGTTATGTTATGAATGATGTTTGGATTAAGGCATAAACTAATTGGGAGCGGAAAGATTACACAGTTCTGTTAGGCAATTTCGAGAAAATGAACGTGAAGAAAAAAAAACAGTCCTGACATTCCTTTGACAAAAATTGTCAAAGAAGCATAATATGTCAATCTTCCCTAATTCGTATTAAGTCATCCGCCAAATATGAAAATGTATATTGCATTGTAGCGAAATGCATTTGCTACAGATAAGATGATATGTTCCCATGAGAAAAGCACAGATCTGTCCGGGAGCATATCTTGCAAATTAAAACTTCACATCAAACTGCAACATCGACATCCAATAACTCAACGTAAGATATTTTTCTTATCTGAAACAAGCTTGAAGGCATTTTGCACTTGGCATTCCTCTCCAGATGTGCCAGCTAGCTAGCAGTAGCGGCAGTGGTAGTAGTCAACTCAACAGCGGCCTTATCGGTTGCTGACAACAAGTAAGTGGATACTCGTGTGAGGGAAGTCTTCTTCCCTTCAAATCCAATCCACAAAACTTGTTCTGAAGTATAAATATTTCCTCCAAAATTTATACAACAAAATTGAAATACGTTTTCAACGTTTCACTGTTTTTGAAGGATGGCTACAGAGATTACTTCGTGAATTGGGTAAAACTTTCCCATTCTAATTCTCAGCACGGAGACGCTTTATATGTTTTATTTCAGCACAGCCCGCCCAGCCAGCAGCACGTAAACAGTTATGAAAAGGAGGAAGACGTTGCGTGCCATTTTTTTCAAGGTTATGGAGGAATTCATCAACATACCTTGTCATAACTTTTATGTTATTTCCTTGGCCGGGTTATTGAATTTTGTTTTTCAAAAAGGTACCTTCATGTTTCATCCCATGCTTGTTATATACCCCAACTGCTATTTAAATTCGCAAACATTTTCCAACCAAATACATAACTAACTCGTTCATGGTTCCAAAAGTTCCAAAATGCAATTTCTCATTTCAATCCACTCCATCATCATTCTATCAACTAGCTATAGTATACATTGCATTAGAGGCGGCTTTGCCCCACTTCCACCAGGGTCGTCTAGATAACTTTTAGAAATGATGTCTGAAAGCAAGGGAAAGCCATGCCATGTAACAATTCCCTGACAAGCTTTGTTCCTTTCTCTACCCGACTTTCCCTTTGTATTGCTATTGCTACCTCCTTTTTATCAATCTCGTATTACGTTCCTTCATTAGCGTTATGGATCACTTCCTTCCCTCGGCTATTATACCCTTTCAATATTATGACACGATTGCCGATCTATCTGTTTAATAATGCAACATATCTTGAGTGAGCGGTGAGAGAAAGTTGTATAACGAAAGTGCAAAATGTAAATGTCAAGGGATAGGAAAATATAAGAAATACGTGGATTGTAATAACACTGAAATAATAGGTTTTGCAATCGGGTTGTGTAGGTAAATTATAATAAAAGAGTTCCTTCTTCCTTCCGGCTCACAATTTTCTTCTCATGCATGCAAGGGGCATGACAAGGAAGATGATGCTTAGGTAGGAATATGTATATGTTAGTGTCGACAAATTGGATGGAGGATAAAGGACCTGCTCCTAATTAGAAAGGGAAAAACAATATAGCTTCTTTTAGTTTATTTGTTTCCTATTTTGCTATCTCCATGCTAATAATACTCTCTTCCATTATAAGTAAGTCTACTTTCACTTGAAGACATCTTTAAAGGATTTTCCAGGGAGAAAGGATGACACAAGCTCGGAAACAGTGCGAAAAGAATAGAAAATACAATCCTTAACTATCGCTCGTTCCTTCTTCCTTTTTGCTTAGCTTTGTTCCGTCAGTGTTGGTGCGTCACAGAGCTTTTTTCCCCAAGAGCCACCTTGATCATACATACCACGTACGTTATACGTTTCTTTTCATTCTGGTTCAGTCATCCAACATCATCTCCCTTCCAAGAATCTCTTTTCAAACTTTTGTAGGTACCTCCATAATAATTTTTTTTTTGACAATTTTCTCGGGCTCCTTAAAGCTTCCCTCGCATGTAACTTGTCTTCTTAGCTGATTGGACTTTACAATCCCGTCATTTCCCTTTGTTACACATTCTTCCTGGGATTACCCACTTTAAAAGCACTCATTTATACTGTGATGATGCAGTGAAGCACCTACACCCATCTCTAAGCCTTGTCCAAACAGTTTTGAATTATTTCCCTAATCGGACAACTCATGAAAGTAAGTGCTGTAGCGTTCACAAGTGTCATGTCATTCATGTGTGTTGGGAAGAGACAGTCGAAAAAACCGCTACTCACTATCCCATTATCACAAGTGAGCTCCTTTCTTTTGCAAAAAAAATATACCTAAAAATAAACTTTGGGATATGGAGAGGAGGACAAAACTTTACTTCGGTCGGTCCATACCGTCACCCCCGAAATGATGCTCCCTCACTTTTGATGCTAGTTTTTCCCTACAACTAGCTTAAGTAATCTTTGTTTGTATGAACGTGCGTCCCTTTGCGTTTTGTTGCAAAAAAAAAATAAAATCCAGAAAAGGAAAAAACCTCTTCTTAAAAAAATCTTTTTGATGCCCCCTATTTTTCTGGACTAAAAAGCATACCTATTTTATAAGCATTTTTTACCTCGTGAACAAAATATATAAATCGTGGTTAAGCTTTAAAAACAGCTCCATTTTTTTTCTTCATCCATTGTGGAAACCCGTAACATGTAAGATATGTTACTATCTTTCTCTCTCTCGTTTACATCCATTTCTGTACTCATCTCCTCTCCTCCTCATCTTACACGAGAGGAGAGAGAGAGAGAGGGAAAAGAGAAAAATGAGATCGTTGATCCTGGCTGGATGGAATGGAGCGCCTCGCTACAGCTTGGTTAACTTCATGTGAGATGCCTTTAAGTAGAAAGAGCTTTCTTTCCACCGCTCGCTCCTTCTTACTCCGCTCTGGGGAAAATGATGATGACGATGATGATGATGGCTTTAGGTGATAGTGATGGGTGTTAAAACAGCGATATACATACACATAGCCGAGTTTGTTTTCTCTCTCTCTCTTTTCCTTTCTTCCGCTGGTATTCCTTTTTTTGCAAAAAAAAAAAGTGAAAAGGATCTCCTTTCAATTCCCTTTTTCTCCTTTCATCATGATGAAAATTGGGTTTACGATAAAGAGCCTACTGAGGGAAGCCCCTCAGAGATAGGTGTAAAATAGCATATTCCGCGGAGGTGTGGTAAAGTAAAGATGTGGAAGGCTCAATTTAAAATGAAATATATCTCTCCACCAAATAGCAGTATTCACAGGGAGCCGGGAGCAGGGTAATTTTAACTGAACCAAAGTGCTCTGCAGGGGAAAGAAAGTCAGTTCATTTGCAATGAAAGGGAAAGCGTTATGTTCAGCACTTTTCTTTACTAAGGAGAAGAAAAAATCTTGGGACTTCACTCACTCAAAATCGGAGGAATCAAAATCTATTTTAACAGCATATTTAAAGGACAATTAAAAGTTTAAAGGACTTTTCTTCTTTTACTTCCGTTGGACACGTGGAATTGATTAAAAATTTCGGGGAAAGACGTACGTATATAGCTCTGACATGAAAGAAAAAGCGAAGGTTGGTGGTTGACATCCTTGCTCCAGATGTTGAATTTTCCTTCTTACACCCTTCTGCTTTCACTAACACCGGCATCCGCATCGCACCAAGCGCATTAAAAATCCTTTGAAGTTTTTAGCGGAAGTTGCATTGGAATCAAACAGCCGTAATGCGATACTAATGCGAGTCATTAATAAGTCTCCCTTGATGCTTTGTGCTTTGGTTTGGTCTGGTTGTGTTTTATAACTTGAAAGTTAGGGCGGGAATGTAATTGAATTTTTGTTTCATATAATTTTGCACAAGTTTGCATTTACTTTTACCACCACTGTACTAGCAAGGTATATTGTAGGCATACTAGGTACTTTGTAGGTAGGCATATCTACGCATTTAGTACTTTCAACTTTTCCCTTTAAAGGGAAAGTGAAACATGGCTTTGTTCAAGTTTCATATTACCAACGGCAATACTCTTGGCCTGTCTTCCTGGGATTGAAATGGGAAAGAGAAAAATAATAATTTCTTGCTTCATTTATTTTTTGATTTCCCTTCCTCCAATGAAGAGTTCTCGCCCTAACTCTATTTCCAAGGTTTTTGTTTTTGCCGAGAGAAAGAAAGAGAAAACTTTTGGTGTGGGAAAGAAGGGATTGGATTCATGACATTTCAATGTGAAGTCAAGCAGGGATGCATTTTTCAAACGTTGTTTTAATTAGTTTTGCTCCGCTAAGTAATCCATTTCATCTCATTAAGAGTACTTTTGACCCAAAAAGACCGCAATAGAATTATGCATTCTTGATCAAGGGAAAATTGTCAGATTAATGGCATGCCAGATTCATGATAGATTCGGATGTGGGTGAAGGGTGACTCCAAATTTGCGGCTTGCTACGGCATCACTTCCCCATTTCAAATGGGGACATTTGCAAACCATCAATTCACATCGAAAAATCTTGCTTCCTTAGAGTTACATAATACGTAATATCCTTTTAAATTTATCATTATCACGTTGAAGGAAAACAGCCATTGCATATTACCTGCTATGCATCTTGTTAAACTTGGCCCCAGAAGTATAAAGTTTCAACAAGCATGATTTGTACATCTGCTCTAGTTTCTTTCTTTTCTTGCTTCCTTCTTTTTTACAAAAAAAAAAGAAATGTCTTATCAAGCTCCAACATTTCTTTTCCTACAGACATACATACCGGCCGGTGTTCCATGACGGTAAAGAAAAAACCTAGCTGAAATAGGATTTCCCCCTGGGAGCAGCATCCATCCTCTATGCACCTAATAGTGCACGTTACACTCCATTGTTTAATATGAATTGAACAAGATAAATTGAATAATGGAAGTGCAGTGGAGGCATTTACTCCTGCTCCACTTTTCCCCTCATTCATTCCTTCTTCTTTCTCTCGCTTGTGCTAACAAGACTAAAAAAAATCATGCCAGAAAAAAAACAAGAATCTTCTTGAGACAGTTCACTCACAGTTCTTCATCATCCGCATATTCTAGTTCCGTTCATATTATTCATGAAGGATGAGAAGCTTCTATACTTATGCATCAGTTATACTTATTATGTAATCCTTGTGGCCCTTTCACCCTTCCATTTGAAATGTGATAGCTTACAACGCCATCCTTTTTCTTCCTCTCTTCCTCTTTGACTATGATTGCTCGCTGCTGCGCTGGAGAAAAAAAGATAACTTGACAGCGTCAGTAAATGTGCAAGACATGACATGGAACTCGCATGGAATAAAGGGAATTCCTAGAGATTAAATTTACATAAGAAAGCACTGACTATATCTATCCATCCGCTGGTGCTTTGTACAGGCTATACGTTTTATGAAATAAATATTGCACCTATCATCCCGAAAATAAAATATAGCTTGGTTGGTTTTTTTGTTGGCTTTCCACCTCTTTGCATATTTACATAAGATCGGATTGAATGCCAATAAGAAGGAAGAAAACAGCCAATACACCAAGTCTCAGACTTGGCCAACGTTTTATATCTTGTGAGTGAGGTAAAAATATGTTAAGGCATTAGCCAAAGTAAAGCTATGCATCCTACTCTGATTCTGAGAGTAAAACAATATTTTTTTACCAGAATAGCCAGACCAGAAAAAGGGGGACTCTTCCGAGAGCACGCAAATTTGTTTTTATTTTTCCACATCCCGTATCTATTCTTCTTCCAACATCGTGCACTTTTGCAAAAAAAGAAAGAAGTAAGTTGCCTTTTTCCCCCAAAAAAAATTAGTTAAACAAGATGAGTCTAATTGATTAAATATTAAAAGCCAAGCCCCTGTCCATGTCACAAGTCAGAATCAGGCAGGAAAGATACCGTAATACATAACATCGAATGTACAAAGCACAAGTCAAATTTGAACTGTCCCCTGCTTATTATCTTCTAGATACCGCGAAAAAAAGAATCCTTTTTTATTTATTAAATTAAGTAGTTGGGTGGGTAGGTATAGCATGCAGATGGGTGGGATATTGACCGCGATGCTCGATAAACTTTGACAATGTTCTACTGGCACAGACAGGAGACATAAAAATTTATTGTTCGGGAAAGATACGCTAATAAATCAGGTCAGTTACTATAATATGATTAGGCATACACATACATACCTATGCATGCACTACGCTACTCCAACTCCAGCCAGGCAACACAACAACCGCAGCACAATAGATAAGTAGAAGAATGAGGGCACCCCCTTCACTCATTAAAATACTTTATCATGCCATAATTAATCTTTTCTCTCTCTCTATGTCTACTTTCCTGAATGCACAAATAACATACCTAAATGCATTTACCTATGCTTATTATTAGCACGATGTCGCAAAAAACAAAACTTCCAAACCAAACTCAAGTTCATTTCTGCAACGACTGCCAAAACGAATTCATTCCTTTGGAAAGAACGAGCACTAGCAAAAGTCAGTTCTATTGGGTAATCCTCACATGACTGTAATGACAGTGTTGCATTTTCCAATGCAAAAGCTGAGAAGAAAAAATACCTGGAAACAACTCTTAAGTAATTCCTTCAAACTACACATCAAACACGATAGCATGTCATGATAATGTTTGTTTAGTTCCTAAGCTGTTTAAATGCTGCCAAAATGGACAATTTATTTTTCTTAAGCACTGCTTCAATATTTTGTTTAAAAAAGAAGTCGCATAAAAGCTACATAAGCCATTATTCCCGTTTTTTCTCCATTCAGAATTCCAGAAAAATGAGGATATTATTTTTTCCATAGACACCAAACAGCCGAGCAATTTAATGCAATTTATATCTTTGGGGGGGGGGGAAATTATACGAAATTTAGCATAATATGATGAAACAAAAAGCAGCTTATATATCATACCTCACCTGTTCCTTTTAACCCGATTACTTCTCAAACATTCTATCCTGTCCTAATGCATGCAATTCGCCTCACTCAACGTACAAAAAAAAATATTCTGTCTAAAGTGCCTATTCTCAATTCTCCAAACATGCTAAACTATCCCAATTCCATAAAGTTCATTTTTTTTCAGGGTTAAATACCACTCGGCAAAGTTATTACATCAAGCAGGGAAGCGGAGAGTTTTCTTGGGAGTCTGAAAAGCGGATAAAATAATAAAAAAAAATATTATCTAAAGGTCATGAAAGTAAAAAAGAGCTATTAAGTGAATTAGCAACGTTTATATAAAACTTATTATACCTTCTCAATTACAGTTTTTTTTTTTTAAATATTATTATCCTACCGGCTTGGCAGTCTATTGTGTGCCTCGGAGCATTTCATTCCATATCATCATATCAAAAGCCATGCCGCGATACTATAATACATATTCATTTTGTAAACTTCCTATATGATACATATATTCGCAGTTCACGTGTGAGTGAAGCTCAAATATATAACTATTTCTTACGGCAAACTGTTCAGCTTTTTTTAAGAGTGCTGCCACATGTCCATAAAAAGGTTAATACTGCTCCTGCAAGTACTGTAAAAATTGTTATATGAAACCTGCTTCAATTTCTATTAGCCCACACCTTACTGTTTCTTTTTTAAATGGGGGAAAACGTCGTCCTTCACTTTTATGATTTCTTATCGCAAGGCTGCTGCTGCCAGATTTTCGTTCTCATTATAGGTTTTCGGCAATTTTAAATGCCAACAAGGGAGTCATGTCGAGAGTGGAGTCAAGTCGAGAGTTTTAATATTTTGAAAATGGTGCATGCTTATTTGCCATAAAAAATGGGGGGGGAGCACAGGCAAGAGGCTTTTCATCGCATCAGGAAAAACACTTTCATTTCGGACCGAGAGTATGCGAGTCCAACAAACATTGCGAATAAAAGCAAATGCTTACGTAAGAAAACGATGTCGGTCATTTATGGTGATGATCTGTATGACATGCAATACAATCTTCTTGTTAAAGTTTGAAGCTTCTTTTTTGTGTGAATCATTTTTTTTACTAACGCTAACGACGTGCAAGTGCAACTCTCACGTCAGTCGCCAACTCTTTTTGAATTAATACAGCTTCCGTCTTCTTAGATTGAAAGCTAACCTAGGACGATCCCCTCATAGTAGTACACCTTGTTATTGGGTTTGACTGTATTTGTTTCATCTTGTATGCGTTATTAGCGCACAGTGCCGTCCATAGACAAGAAGCATGGGATGGAAGGAATAATAAAATGTCATAAATTTAACAGGAACTCATACGTAAATGCAAACTATATTTGAAATCTCTACGGAAATTTTACAAAGGTCACAGCTAAAATTTTCCGCATCATTTATAAGTTCTCTCGCTCATTGACAAATTATCTGCGCAAGTTATGAATCATTAACATCAGTTCTGATGAGATCGTGGAATGAGAAATGATAAGGACTGCGATCTCTCTCTAAAACACCTTCGTTAAACACCCCAAACCGTTGTAATGAATTACGATGGGTTTTTTACACCTGGGAAATCCAAATTGATATAACTATGATGCTCCTCTATTATAAAAGCATAATAATCATTGCTGCATAAAAATGTTGATTTTTACCTCTAACGCAAAGCTATTTGCTTTTTCTGTCGTCAAATTACATAATGATGTGGGCTTCTTGGTGAGGTTTAAAAAAATAGCGCCTTTTACTGCATGCACGTCCTATTTGGAGCATCCTTTCTGCTGCTGACGTTTTAAAAAAACCAGCCAAGGATGTATCTTTTTATTTTAATTCCAGATTAATTAAATCGACGGAATCCACAGCTCATTCGCGATGGATACTGTCATTTTGTTGAAAAGTTTTTCCCAAAGAATTCAATGAGCAAGCACTTCAGATTCCTCGTCGTCAGACAGACAAATCAAAATTTTAAACTATCTACTTTACTAAATCATTATCATTCCTAAACAGTGCAGCGTCAGTCAGTTCTCTTTTGCGTAACAGGATAAGCTACAACTGCAAGTTTTTTTATTGTCGCATTTAAACTTTTATTTCATTCAGTCAAAAATTTGATCGCTATGTTTATCTCGGCTCGGTAGTTTTTATGCCCATTATATGACTGTAATCTAATCTAATCTGGAGAGAGATAATGGCATTCCAGGCGCACTGAATGACGTGATAAGATTTTTCAGTCACATCCATGCAATTTTATTTCACCACAGACAAAAAAAATAATATAAATATTGCTAAATTGCTAGCTTAGGGAATAATTCTCGAAAAAAAACTGCTTACTTTCAAGAGAATTTTTTTTTGCACAGAGGAATTTTGCAAATTGAATATCGATTTGATTCCTGCCCATTGCTTGGGGGTCATAATGCATTTCTGCTTTGCTTTCTCTCGTCATCATCATCATTTTCCATATTGCATCAGCATAAAACATTCCTTATCATAATAAGAGTCCTAATGATTGAAATAGTGATGAGTAAGGCCCGCAAAAAGTTGCTGTTTTTCGAGATTTTTTGTTGCCTTTTTCCAAAAATTTTGTTGCTTTTGTTGCCCTTTTCAAATCTGCACTTATCTAGTGCTTAATTTGATACGTCATGCAATTGTAAATGGAAATTATTGGTAACAAAAAGAGTTAATATCAAATACGAATTAACCCCTAATGTACATTACAATTTGATCTGATTCGCTTAATAAGCTACACCAATTGGGATTTGGAAATCTTGATTAACCAATTGGTGTTCAATTGTCAATTGTCAAATTGTAAATGTACCGGGTTAATGGAAAATGTGGGCTTTTGGTCGCTTCATAATAAAGTACAAACAGAGATATGAAACTTAACCCGTTAGGA
>JAQGAI010003709.1:0-10383 GCA_034696905.1 Lepidocyrtus violaceus
CTGACTACTAACCAGACTAATTTCCCTCTTAGAACAAAATTCCTTTAACTTTCCTTTCCTTTTGAGTAGGCTTAAAGTTGAGCAGGCTTAACTAACTAATCAGTATATACTTTAGTGTAATGGAGACAATATCAGTGTTTAAACCTACCTGATACTTACCCCCTCTAGCCTGTCCCTATAAGTCAACCGCTGCTTGACTGAAATACAAGAAGGACTGTAATAACTCGATCGTTAATTTGTCGCGTTACCTTTAGGTATAAGTATACATACATCATTGTTACCTTAACGCAGAATGCAACTACCTATGTAGATATTTAGAGTAATGTCGGATGCATGTTTAAATTAAAGAAGGCTTTGAAAAGAACTGAGCGTCGACTGTTGGTTGATTGATTTTTAAGTTCAACATTGAATGCTTTTTGGCTGTTCCTTTGCCTGGCCTGACTGACCTTACTGACTGATAATTCGGGTCCCTTTGTGAAAATGCAGAGCAAAAGCAAGGCAATGCGTTTAAAAAAATCCAAAGTCGCTTTTAGTTTTTAGGTCCTTCTTCTTCTCCATAACTTCTCTTAGCTGGGTAAGGGCAGGCTATGCTATGATATGATAATATATCATCGTCGAAGCCGCATTTATGTTTCGTGCAGGACTGATTGCTTGATTAGTATTGAAACCGATGCTGGCTTTTTTTTGTGAACAAGAACAAATCCACCGTCGTCCGTCATGTCATGTCATAAGTCAGTATAAAAGCCGCATTGATTTATCTTCAAATTATTCACTTCGGCTTTCACTTCAGCCAGAACCACAGCGAAAGAAAGATCAAGAAAAAATTGAGCGTTTACTCAAGGGACTTCAACTAAAACAATTAAATAATTAGACGTTAAACTAAACCGTCCGACTCTGGCAATTAAAGAAAACTATAAATCAGTTATCTCACAAAATAATTTTTACCTGTGACTGACTCGACTGATTGTAAATCACATTTAGTTACTTAATTGTCCCCTTCTTTAAACTTATCTTAACGATGAGGTCGAGGAGAGACGCCATTTCAAAGAAAATGACTGGTGACAGCCTCCCCTCCAGTCAATCCCCCTCCAACACTGAAGAAGCAGAGAATGAGCCCACATATCGAATCGAAAAGGTTTTGAAGAGGAGACCCGACAACGGGACTGGGCAAACGGAATACCTCATCAAATGGCTTGGCTATGACAAGGAAGAGGACAACTCTTGGGAGGGAGCCCGAGGAAGGGCTGGAGGACATCAAATGGTGGCTCGCCGAGTTCAACCGTGCCGAGGACGAAAGGGAGAAGCATGAGCGTTTGAAAAAGACGTTCATTTTAGTCTTGTCCGATTCCAACACGAAACTCGACCCGACGCTTCCAGAGCTGGGAGGGGTGGATCCGGAAGTGGACCTTGCAATGAAAAAGCGTAAATTGGAGGTTCAGGTAAATCAAAGAAATCAAATATTTGTTAAAAAAAACTAGAATTTTGGAATTTAACATTTAATCCTCCCCTTTACTTTTATTCTTAAAAATATTTTTTAAATGATTAACAGAATTCGCAAGGATTTGAAGATCTGTCGCCCATATCCATGAAGGACTTTGACGGGGAAGACGAATCTGGCCAACTTATTGTAGGCGATTTGTTAAGTCTCGAATTCCCCGGTAAGATTTGAAAAGCTTCTGAAGAAATCCGGTGTCCAGAGGACATGATTATTTTACATTAGATTTCAATATTTTGATTTTATTTTTGCAGTTGACAGCAATCCAGAGAAGAGGCTCAAGTCGGATCCTGGCAGTTCTACTGAAGACTCCCAAGTGAAGGCAATCGAGCCCAGTCATCCAGACTCGGATTTTCCCAGTGGAACTTTGGTCTGCGAAGACGTCAAGCCAGCCTTAGACGAGACTTCCATCGTTCCTTCCAGTTCCAACCAGGAAGTCGAAAGCTTGAAGGCCCTTGTTGAAGAAAAGTCCAACCAGATTCATCTCCTTCAATCCGAGCTGAAGTCGGTGTACGACGCCAAAAACTTGGCCACCGAGAAACTAAGCGCAACTGAAAGGAAGCTGGATACGTTGACATTTGCCAACGAGCAATTGAATATTATAGCGCTCCAGAAGCAATCTACGATTGACAGACTTGTTCAGGAAAACGAAGGCTTAGAACACCAAATTCAAATTGACATGGAGCAAAAGCAGGATATCGAGAGGGACCTAGGAGACCTCCAAACTCAGATGGGGGACTTGGAGGAAGCCTTGAACAAGGTGAGGGCCGAGTTGGATGAAAATCAGAACGCGAAAGGAAAGCTGACGTCGAACTACTTGAATTTGATGGACGACCTTGAAGAAGCCCAGAGCAGGATAACTGAACTGGAAGAGGAGAATCTGAATCTCGGTATTATAGCCAGTGATAAGGAGGAGGAGCTTCGGGACTTGGATTCACAATTTAAAAAGCTTGAAGATCATCATTCCACAATGGAGTCGGAATATCTGCAGTCCAATCAGGAGTGGAAGGAGGAATACGCAAGGTTGGATGATGAGCATGAGCAAACCAAGAAGGCGTTGAAGGAAGTGGGGGAGACCCTCGCGGAGAAGGAAGGGGAGCTTCAGGAATATATCGATGAGCAGCTTGAGAAGGCCTTGTTGCTTGCTGAGCGTCTATAATCATATGCTGATAACAGAAACATGAAATTGATTGATTGATTGCGATTATTATTATTTGTATTTTTTAGGGAAGTAACATAATCTACTACAACGTCATGGACCAACCTCGTGCGGAGCCTCCGTCGACCCGAAGACCAGTTCAAAAGCAGAACAATGACAAGGCAGAAATGACTGGGCAAAGGAACCAGGGTGTGTTCATTCAGGACAACAGGGACAGTATAATCACGGGACAAAACAATGAGGACATTCCTGCCGCCCAGTCTAACAGGGGCTGTAAGATCACAGCACAATCGAACGTGAGTTACTGGGTACTTTAGAAATGCCCCATTCAAATAACCCCGACCTTACCCTGAAAAAGAAAAGAAGAGATAAAACAAACCTTCAACATAAATTATTTTATTTTTTTTTAGATTCCAAAAAGACCAAGAGACTCGGATCCAGACTCGGATGACAATTCGAAACAGACTGCAAAGAAGGCTAAGATGGGCAGCTACGAGTGACTACGTGACCACCCTTACCATGACCCGACCCTTGCGACTCAGATCCTTATCTTCATTAGCTTAACAATGTCAATATTATCAAGGGGCTTTCACAATAGCAACGGAGTTTGATCATAAGTTGTCAAGGATTTTTCAATAAACCATGTTTAATTAATTTCATGCGTCCCAAAGTCTTATCCCCGTGAAATAAGCGGATTCGTCCTCCTTATGAAAGCTCGTTGCTATACAATTATTGTGAAAACTCCTTGGTTACAACAACCATACAAGCATAATCTTTTTTCGATGGATCACCATTTCCATCCAGTAGATAAAATGAAGATTACAAAATTAACTTTTAACCACAGAGTATCATTTGTCAAAATCTTATCTCAATAAAAGTTTTATATTTTTCGTGAATCAATGTATTGTCTATGACACAGTTTTTATATCGTTCTGATCTAATTATTGTGTATCCCCTTCTCATACGCACATATGCATACCTATCTATATTGACACTTTAAATCGCTTCATATTAGAACACTCTTGTGTTAAAAAGACTTCATCTGTACCGCAATTCCATTAATTAGTCAATTTCCGGGATCCCACCTATGCTCTTTGAAAATATATGATCCCTGTGTAATATTTTTAATTGTAAAAGCTCTGGGTAGCTCCCACACGTAGATAGTTCATCTATCAAACTGATTTTCACTACTTATTTTTGAAAAGCAGAGAAGCAGATACATAATAGTTTCTCATGATCATGAAGCTACACACATCTGCGGCTCGTATCAGCTTCAACGTCAACCCCAGAATCATCTAGTTACTTTCCAATTTCGTTTTCAAATGAGCCAAGTATGTAGAGCTGAAGGAACCACTAATGAGACCAATTACGAAAGAAAATGAGAACCGAAGCTGACTAACTCATACCAAACTGACTGAAGTTGACAAAAATGTTTTCTTGTTACTTTTTTCTCCTGCTATCCGATAACTCCTAACCATTTGTCGTTTCATATAATTAATACTCATTATGAAATAACTGAATCGACTAATTAATGGTAATTGTGGACCATGGTGGGAAAGAAAAAGTGTCGAGAGATGTACATTTTCGTTGGATACAAAAAAATAAGGAACCACATATAAAACAGTCTGGCTTAAAGTTCATTTGCATTTGGGATGGACTGCTCAAAAATAAACCGTCTACCCTTTTCTTTTTTTTTCCATGGTAGCTATTTTGAGTGGTTAACTCCGCTCAACTCCTTTCCTTTTGAAACAATTTGTTCTTTAACTCATTTTGTTCCCAGATGAGACGACCGCGATAAAGAAATGGACAAATAAAGTATCTCTTAAATAGCTCATTCCGAAAGTGACGGGCTGTAATGGCGGAGGAAAAACTGGTAAGGAAAAGATTATCCTGGATTCATTACCGGTTGTCACGGTTTTGTCCTTTGTTCCCCTTTTAGTTACCAAATTATAATCTTCCGCTTCCCCGTCATTCCTTTCTCAATCCATTTTCTTTCTCATGCTAACTCAAGAAAAAAAAGAATTTCAGTTATAAAGCATCCCATTACATGTAGGTACATTAGGACGCATATTACTTGTTTTCTCGGGTTGCAAACACGTTAAAATGTATTTATTATACGTTCCCTTCCGTCGCACTACTACGGACGAATTATAGTTGATTGACTAGTTGACTTGTTGGAGGTGGAGTTTTCGGTAGATTGGATCCCATTTCTTAAGTTTCCTCTCGGATTTTCAGCGTTCCACAGCAAATTAGACAGACAAATTACTCGGTTTCCCGAGACAAATGATTATGGTGCAATGCCAACGAGTCGGTACTGGAATAATTAGTGACAAAAAAAACGACTTCATGCTAGTCAGGGATGACGTGCGTGGGGAAACATGAACAAATCCCAAACACCATGCCGAACCGAAGTGTGTGTGAGCACACTATTATGTTGTGTAATGAAATAAACTCATCCCATATATCAACATTCACCATTCAAATCACACTAGATAGGTATTCCTAAAAATCCTCTTATTTACGCATCAGAAAAATGCATATTAAACTTTATTTACCTACAATATTTACATAATATGTACATAATTTCTGAGAAATGAAGCAAAATACAAAATGTCATCCAAAAGAAGAACAACTTATGTAATACAGCTTAATCGTGTATTAAAAAAGTTGCTTAGACATCGGGGAGCATATGGCTCATCATAATTTGGCATAGGTAGTTAAACATGTACATACTATGAGGTTAAAAAAGAAATGAAATGAGCTAAAGATTAGTCAATTTAATGCGACGGCACCACCACCATTAACATACGAATGTGTTTCCAAAGTAAGTACTCGAAAGTAAAAGAAAAAAACAGTACTAAACGAATGAATACGCAAGTGAAAGATCTCATGAAGCAAGAAGGAAAAAAACCTTAGTGCTCCCATCATCATCTCATCCGAACTTGCAACGTTGCAAGTAGCAATCTGGCGCGGCGTAGGCACTTATTGTTCGAGGTTTATTATGTTCGGAAAGACTTACAAAACCTCCAACATATATACTACCTACGTATGTATGCATGTTTGCTCAAGTTTCACTCTTTTTATGTGATGCCTGCTTATAAAGTATCCGATGAGAGTACCACACTATATCGAGATTCATCAGTGCTGTGTTCATACTGCTTAGCTCAGCTTATCACTTTTCACAATATATTTTACAAACGTTGCTTGCTCCTCATCTGAATGTTTTCTTTTCCTCTTCTTCTCTCCAATTTTTTTTGGTTCGCTCATTGCTTGGCTCAGTCCCTTTCTCGAAAGCGTCTTTCAATTGACATTTTAGCGCATTCCAAGCTAATTATTTCCTGTTCTCTCATCTAAATATCTCATTACGGATGGCATACATGTGTAACTATTTATTTATATTTGCACTCTGACTCCCTTAATATGATACAGTTAACGGGCTAAATGAGTGAGTGGATGAGTGAGCGACTGACAAGGGAACGTTGAGTGAGGAACTTGCACGACCGAAATAAATTAAGAGAGAAATATTCTTTTTTTTTATTCTCGAGATTATCCCATCACTCTGTTCAACAATAGTAATTTTTAAAACCTAGTGCATCACACAAAGAATGTGTTTCACGTTGGCTTGAAAGATGCTCAATTTAGCCCCCCACCACAATTCTATGATAACAAAACGATGCAATAAAACACAATAACCTTTCACTTTGTTCAAATAAACTGTACTCGTGTGTCTCTTATGGAGAGTTATGTATGCATATGTATTAGAATATTCATTTCACTCACTCAGCGTCATACACTGAACGACTTCAAATTAAAATTAGTTTATTGATAAACATTATAATAGTGGAGGATGAAAGTTCAAATGAAAAATGATTGCTACTGTTATTGTTCAAATAGAAATGAGTGGTTTAGTTTGTATGTGTATTCCATTCTCCAATCCAACTAACATTCTTCGTAGGAGGAAACAATTAATTAAATGTTTACTTTTCTACGGAGAAAAATTACTTTGCCAAGTTGGAAATGTAATTACAGCTCATATTTTCTCCCACGAGCCAGTTCAGCTTTAAGTTCAAGTCAAACAGGAAGAAATAAAATGTACCTACGCAAGGAAGAAATATGGACGTGGCTTCCAATTTCCATATGAAATAATGAAATGGAAAGTTCAAAAAAATTAGGGAACGGAAGTTGAGAGCAAAAGTTTGCAAGCTTTTATTAGTCAGATAAATGTAATGGCATTCCCGATCTTCAGTTGATATATGCGACACATGCTTTTCCACTCAATTGAAAATTGATTTATAAATTATGAGAGTTTCACTTTATGTATTAAAGCCACCCCTGTAAGAGCTGAGCTGTTGTAAACACCCATGTAATTACTTTTTCGTACGGGCAACACAAAAAAATACTCTAGAAAGAATCTAGCCAAGTGACTTATTACGTAAGTTATCCGAGGCCAACACAACACGCTGCTGGGCTTCTGCTGCTCTTATCGTCAGTTCAACTCCATGAGCATCGCGGAACACAGGGAAGGAGCACATGAACGGTATCCGGTATCCATAATGTCTGTTGACGCTTTTGGGACTGTTGTCTCGAGAAATCTAGCAGATAATTTCTATTAGGGATAGCAGATCATTCGAAGATATCTGTGAAGTAATTTAAATCTGTTTTTAAATCGAATCGAGATGGAATGTGGCTTAAATACTGAAGCAATTTGCAGTCTTCAGAGAAATGATAGTATACCTATATGCTCATGTGGCATTGTATGGTAGTGGTTCATTTGTTTGGCACTTACATGGTCGTAAAAAATACGAATGTGTGTTCCATAATATTCCACCTCCTATGTCGAATGTGCATTTGGAGCGTTTAAATGTTGTGCACACTCAATTTGTAGAAGTTGAAAGATGATGATTACAACAACTGTGGATAAATGTTCGAGATTAGATTAGAAAATGGATTAAAGATGGTGTAAAAAATTGAAAAAAAGTATTTTCCTTTCGAAAGCGCATGTGGTTAGAATTGATTGGCTTGGTAAATAACATCAGCAATTCCATAATTTGCTTTATGTTGATTTTATGATCATTTGAAAGGAAAGGAATGACAATTTATCGACGAGCTGCTTGATTCGTTACAAATTATTTGATGTAATTATCTTCGTCAAGTAAACGTAAACGGAAAATTAGTTTCCATGGAATCTAAGTATATGGTCATACAATCAACGCATATTATTTTCCTTCATCAATCAAAAATACAAATATCTGTCATGAAGTAAAATATTTCACTTGATTTTGTAGTTTTGTAATTTAAAAGTTACCTCAATTTCGTTTTTACATTTTATTGTAAGAGCCGGACAAGAGCAGTTAGGTCTGTAACATTTCAAAATATGAAAATCATGTAACACAGATGCCACTTTTTTGTAATCGTCACAAACTACTACATCGAACGCTTGGTTGTTTTTGCAAACTTCCTCTAATAGTCAGAGATTGGTGAAGGGAGCAGCATCTTTTCTGTTACGGTATCATACGACATCTAGACGCTCAAATTTCAAATCGGTGGTGTAACATGCGTTTCCTCGTTTATCATGAAAATACAAAAGGAAAGATTTAATTACAGCAAAAGCTAGCCAATGGTTATCCAGTTTAACATCGATGTCGCATGCTAACAGTGAAAAAATGGTACCAAAGAGATATATTTTCAACAAGGCTGAAAAAATGCAGAAAGGGGTAAAGAACTTTGAGCAAGGCTTAGCAAAACGTAGTTTAGCAGCAGTCAATATTATTGTTTTGATCATCGCATTAATTATCAGTACTAATTAATTAATATGCATATAATTTTCATGAATTCATTCTGCTTTCGATTCAAAGCTTATCATGTGATCATCATCTTCGTGAGCTTCATGAGAGCACATGAATAATTTTCATGCTCCATGCTTCAAAAAATGAAGCCAGGCATTTCACGAAGGATTTCTCGAGTCCCCCCATTTTTATTATAAGGTCCACTACCACTCATCACTTGAGCTAAATCACATATCGTGTATTATAATTAATACGATAATAATCTAATCAGCCTTCGAAATTCTGTCCAGAAGTAAACCACTTCCTTTAAAAACGAACTTTAATTGAGATTATAAGTGCTCAGCATAATCCCAAATCGTAACTAACAATGGATATCAAAATTATGTGGCGTTAAATGACCGTTGCCTTTGTTCCAATAATATATTGCATGACACGTATGATTTGTGCAGATTGCCTCAATGCAATGACAAGAAATGAAAACTTTCAGATGGTTCCAGAAAAAAAAACGTTTTTCAGCAGTCAGTGAAAACGTCGTAAAGAAAAAGTGAGACAAAGAGGTTGGCGTACTCTGTTTTTTTTTGTGATCAAGTTTGCCAATTTTATCTTTTTATCATTTATGAGAACAATAAATGGGATGACGAATAAGTGTAAGAAACCATGTAAGAATGCGAATTGTGGAAATTTCGCAAGTAAAGATTACGATGCAAAGAGTGAGGAAGAAACATGATAAACCTCCATATCTTAAACATTAAAAAAGGATCAATGATTATGAGCGCCCAGTTGCGTGCAGTGCAGTGTCTACTTCTGCTTACTCCTACACATTATCTTAAGACACTAATCCAAAAGATGTCCATGAAAATGGTAATGGTAAAAGTAATGATAATGGCTAAACGACTTTTGGTGCTCATCCCATTCCAATCCAATTTCAAGATTTGCATTCGCACACAACTTCACAAGTAAGTAGAGTGAAGAGTTGAGGTCCGAATTTTCAAGTTTTCGGAAGCAGTCTTCACTGTTGATTTGAATGAATATGCACTAAATTATCCTGGTTGTACTTAATAAATTGTGATTTGTTTAACTTACTGTGGGAGATATACTAAATTACTGCATTCTTATTCCGGCGGCTTTTCCCCGGCTAGTTTGCACATGGATTGATTATAAAATTCTATAAAAAGTCGTGACAATAAAGTAATTAGTAACTGAAAAAACTGAAACAAAAGTGACCAAATCAATAAATATCTGACTAGAAAGAAAGTAAACTTTCGTTGTTATAGATTTCTGATACTACACTTGACAGACAAACGCTTTGAAATAGGTAGTATGGCTGTGTTGTGCATAATATGTCAGGATCCTCTCACCGAGCGTCCCCAGTGTTTAAGCAAGGATGAGGAATTTATTACATGCGCTCTTCTTGTGGGCATTTGTTCCATCAAGCGTGTATTAAGAAATGGTTCCGTGGAACTGGAGGTTCCGGACTTCCAATTGGGTAAAGAAAAAAAAAGATTTTACTAACAATTAAGTACGTATATATGCAAAGTAGTGGCAATTATAGAGACAACTATATACTGTAGAGTTAGCTAATAAGCAGTGTTCATATTTTTATTTATTTTAAGGAGCGGCACATGCCCATCCTGCAAAAGGGCCTGTCCTATTTCCAAAGCGCTGAGAATTTTCCCAACTAACGATGACAGCGGCGCGTCCAATACGGCGGCGGAACAAACTGAAGCTTCTCATGATGATGATGACGATGATGAGAATGCTGATGATTATGAGTATCTGGAGGATCAAGGGCAACAACTCAAGGAAAGGTTAAAGGCTGTCGAAAGGAAATTCAAGGATTTGGAACGACAGTTCAGAACTGAATTTTCTGAGCATTATGAACTCAAGTAAGCTTTTTCGGGATGAGAACTATTTACTATCACTGACAGTAGGCTTATTCAAAG
>JAQGAI010003710.1:0-10381 GCA_034696905.1 Lepidocyrtus violaceus
GGACATGCAACACGATGAACATGCCAACACTGGTAGCAACATATCGCCCACCCAGCCAACCAGCCAGCACGCATTGTTTTCGTCTCTTCCTCCCAGTTTTCTTCAAATGTCAAAGGGAAAACTGGGAGGGAGGAAGCCTTGAGCTCATTTTACATTCCGGGCTGGGGCTACTAATCGTAATGCATGGGCTATGTGTAATAATAAGTAAAGTATGTAGAGAGGGGCCACCACTACCACGGCCACCGCCGGGATAGAATTTCGCATTTTAGTAGCAAAAAGGAAGAAAAAAAGAGATATGGATGGGAGAATGGAATGAGGAGAGAAGCACACATAAATTCGGAGGGCTCTGGGAGGAAATGAAGCTGCAACAAAAAGATGCATGCTCATGATCATCAACATCACCATCATCATCATCATTAAAATCTAAAGGGACTATGTACAGAAGGGAAACAGGAGCACAAATTTTAAACCTTTTTTTGTTGCTTTCTCTTTCTTTCTTTCTTCACAGCGCATTCTGTCCAATGGAATGGGGTGTGGGTCCTTTCCCTTCCCAACTATATTTCATGCCAGGAGGGGAAAAATTCATTCTTTATTTCTTAGCTGCATGCACACACTCACACTCACACCATTATCATGGCCACCACTGGACAGGGTGGCCATTAGCTGGCTCTAAAATGGGAAATGATGACACCGCAGTCCAGCCGCCTTTTCATTTTGGACTGCGGATGATGATTGCCCCACCGAGGCCTTGGGAAGAAGGGAAAAAATTAAATGAAATTCCCTCCATTAAATATTACATAACAGGGGGATGTCCTTATTTAGGGGGAATAGCATTTTTGAAAATTATTATTTTTCACTGGGAAAAATTAATATGGAAGGTTGTGTATGGAATGGGGTGGTATGGCATACGGTGAAAGCATATTTCCTGCTTATTACATTTGCAGAGAGGAGAGCTGCTGCGGTTGCGGGGGTTTCCAGCAAAGGATAATTATATTGGAGGGAGAAAAAGGTGGTAGTGTTGCTGGTGGTGAAAGTAGCTCGACTCTGTCCTGTCCTGACTGGGTAAATTGGAAAAGTGAAAGGTGTACAGTTTTGGTTTGGGCCGGTTGCTTCCTCCCGGATGGAATATGTGATATGGTCCATACATGCATGCATGGCATGGTCCTAAACCAAATTAAACTTTTCATGGCTATCTAAAACGATATGGGTTTTCCTCCTCTCGGTTGGTTGGTTGGTTGGAGTAGATTGGCTGGTGTTTTGTTGCTTGCCCAGTTTCCACTTTCTCCCTCTCTCTCTCTCTCTTGTCATCAGTCATTTGTTGTTTGGGGAAGTGGTGAAAGTTTGGGTGAAAGTCTAAAGAAAAAAGCCAACTTTTAATGAGGGAAAATTTACTCTCGGAATTGAATTATTTCCGTGCTATCACCTTCAACAAAAATGTTTGCCTTTTTGGTGGTAAGGAAGAAAATAAGCTAGTGTACATTTATTTTCACCTTCACCAGCGAAAGGCTAAGTAGGTATACTTCCCACAGACTTTTTGAGATAAAAAAAACACTGAAGTATTTGGGATCCTTAATGACCACGTTATTACACACATTTAGCTAATGAAAAGGATGGAATGGAAGTGAAGGAATGACTAAAGCACTTTTTCTTTATGTGGGAAAAAGCAAAGCAAAAAAAATAATGAGAAAGCAACAACTGCTCCGGTGGTAAATAGCCCGAGCACGTTTTTTAAACAAAAAGTTCCATTTTCTTTCCAAGGTTGGAGCAGAGGCTTTCCCAGAAAGAGAAAGCTAACTGGCATGACATGATCCCGAAATATTTCTTTGTAATTGAAATAGTTTAATGAGTGGGATTGGAATGCTCAACGTTTCCTACAGTGTGGAGGGCCGTCCATAAATTACTCTACCACAATTAAAAGAACAGTTTAGTTATGTTTTTTAATTATAATTAGTTGAAGTTACCACAATGCCAAAAACATTTGCAGTTTACTTTTTTAACAATCAGCATTACGTAATCAATGGATGACCCCTAAATTACATACAATCATGGCTTAAGGCATTAAAGCTGAAAACTTTTTGTTTGCTTCGGCTGTCACACATGTTGTGCTAAAGTTTTTAAAATGTGACTTTCACTTCTTTCCTATTAATTACAAAAAGGGAATTTTGTTTTGGGTTTGGAGCTCCTGATTTATGAGCCGACGCACTCTGGAATGGAAACCAGTTAATGGTAAACTACAACTGGAGAAAAGTACACAAGTGACTGGACCCATTCAATACCTATTTTTCTTCATTTGCGAAGTTAATTCTGTGGAAATGGTTGCCTGTCTCAAGCAGACAGTTTTCATTTCTTTAAAAGATCAATCCTTTCCACCTTTCCTTCTTATTCCACATTCTTCTTTCCAGGTAAAATTTCCAATCACGCGTTCTTTAATTTCTTCAGTCAGACAGGAGAATTCTATTCATTTAAAAAACGAGTTGATTTAAAAGAAGACAACTTGAATTGGAATCCAATTTGAGTAGGTAACTTTATTCATGAATTCAAATAGGAAACAGGAGGCTTCAGCTTTTCCTCTCCAAAGTACAAATGAATTCTACAAAAAAAAAGAGAATAATTGTAGCTGTTCCTTTATCAAAATCAAAGCCGAAGCGACTATGTTAGGATATTTCTTGCTCCACGGAGAAACGGAATTATAATGAAGATGGCAACTAAAAAAGAGAATAAGATTTTCATCAATAAACTTTCCCTTTTCTTTTCACTTTGACTTTCACTTCCCATTTTTCAATGAATCTCATTTCTTCAGTTCCGTTCCGATTCCACCCAGAGTGAACAATAAGTAAGTTGACGTTGATGAGTCAAAGAGATAAACAGAAAAAAGTAGACTGTCGACTGCCAACAGATTACTCAGCATCTTTCAATATACCAAGTAGAATTAAACTTATAGGCTTTCCTCCAGTCACCAACACACCTTCCTTATCTCATCACATCATCATCCTTTCTTTCTTTTTCTTAAAAAAAGTTTTTTTTTTGTTTTTTTCTGATTTTTCTTTCCCTCTTTTAATTTCTTCAGATGGGAATGGGGATGTTGAGGAGGGAGAAAATAAGATGAAAGTGAAAGCCAGTGATCAAGTTGATCAATCAATGTGGCTCTCTCAGTCTGCTTCCCTCCTTCCTTCCTCTGATTTCCAGACAATCAGTCAATAAAAAAAGCTACACTCCAGTGTAGACTCCATCCTCCTTCCCAATCCCAACCACTTTCTCTTTTATAACTCCGCCGGGTTCCTCATATCCCCTGACGATTTACCTATACGTGAGTCTCTTATATTTTCTATGTAAGCAGCTTTCTCCGCCACCGTCGTCACCATTCCCCACCTGAAAGAGCTCACTGGTTGGTTGGTTGGTTGCTCTGCTGATTACAACTTTGGAAACTTTCCCATATGCTTGCTTCGGTTTCCTCGCTATACTATTTGCACAAAAATCTGCTGATCAATGCATGTCTCTGCGCTCCCCCCCCCACAGTCAATAATGATAATGATGACATAACAAACCATTCCTCTAACTTTCAAAGATACATAAATTCCATTCCCACCTTTGCCAATCAGCAGCTCATCTCTTGAGAAGTAGATAGGGATGTTGTTTATCATCCTAAAAAGTATTTTCTATTTTTGGCACTTTCCCCACCAAATCCCACACGCAAACAAATCAGTTGGGTTTTGTAAATTGCCCGGTTGGTTTCCCGCCGTCGTCATCAAAATCAGAATCAGAGAATTCTAGCCTAAGCCATTCCGCAACCAAAAACCCAGCCATGCATTGGGATGTTGTTTTCAGTCCAATCAGGAATGTTTTAGCTCAAAATACAAAATATTACGTATTTATTTGCTTTTGACTAGGATGATTTGGATATTGAATGAGGTGTCTATTTTTAGTTTCATAGGAATAAATTCCTTCCCACTGAGGAACTGACTGACTGATAAAATGTAAAATGGACGGGGAAAGCAAAATGTTGAAGATAAACAGTGAAAGCCTCCTCAGCAGCTTCCCCACATTTTTCAGGTTTCATCTTGTCTATTGTCCCATTCATTACGGAACTCATTCAAAATCATGGGAACCAAAAATGATAAATTCAATCCGACTTTCTCTGTCTGATTTCCTTCCTTCCTGTTCCGCCGTAGTCGAAGCTAAACTCTCAATCTTTTATTATAATGACTTGTGTCTGAGAAAATTTATGCATCCACATTCTGGAAGAGAGAGAAAACTTGATTAAATTAGATTCGCCTCCTTTTTCATCAGACTAACAGTGCCTCTCTCTCTTCTACGTTTTTGTTTCTTTTCAATTCATGTCATGTCATGACAGATGCCTGTCATCTCATTCACCAAACAACCGCATTCAATCTTAGAGCAAAAAAAAGAATGGGGAAAAGCCAACTAACTCCATCCATTTCCTTTTTTTTATTGCATTTGAAATTCTCAATCAAAGTCGTCAGTCGGGTTTATTCTCTCCAAGTAGCATCCTTGAATCTTGAAAATAGGGCTATCGCTTTCCCTAGTAGACAGCCTCCTTTCCTCCCACACGGAATTCAATCTTTGAGATTTATATAATATGACACTTTACATGCAATTTGATTTTTTTATGGATGAAGAAAAGGAGAAAGAAAAGAGGCGTATCAGTCCCCATAAAAAAACCTTCATCTTGACAGTATCTTCAAACCGGAAGCTGGTTAAAGGTAACAAAAAATATCCATCCTATAAAATTTCCCTACAAATTTCGGATTTTTATGTGAGTCTGAAAATAAATCGAAGAAGAAACCTTAAAACGCGTGTGGTCTATCTTGGGAAATGAAACTGGTTGGTTGGTCTTCTTTTTTCTGGTGGACCCTCAACCATGCAGCGGCAGTTGAAGCTGACGATTAACTTTTAAAGAAATATAAATATAGAGATCAATGCGGGTGGAGATCAATCTGTTCCAAAGGCTTTACTTACTCCACCATCATCATCTTTCCCAATTTTTTTCTACTTTCTCCTCTTCTGCTCCTTTTCCCCAACCTTGGCTTTCATTTCACCCTGGCGGAGTGACACTAAAGAGGAAATGTAAAGCTTTCCCGTATAATTCTCACATAACTCAACCTGTCCAAAATGTATACTGAACTGGAGAGCTCGACAAAAAAAAACGTTTTTTTCTTTCTTTGCTTTCTTTCTTTCTCCCTTACTCGACCCATATGAAAATGAACGTACGTACGTACGTGTTCAATCTATAAAGCTTTATCTGTCTAAAGGTTTCCCTCCTTCCCAAAAACTATAGCCCATTTTTTCAAGTCTTATGCCAACTCAAATAATAATAGAATGATCCTTTCTTCCAGGGTAATCTTTTTCTCCTTCATAGTCAGAGCCAGCCAAGCTCACAGTCAGAGTAGCAGTGCCCCCTTTTATCGGGGAAAACAAGAGGAGCATTTTTTTCTCCAATAAATTCCAGCCACTCAATCTGAATGGAGAAAATAGGGTCATACATATGCGGCCCTTCCTCAGATAGTGAAAGAAAGTACCTTACATACTCACTCCCACAGCCAGACTTATCTTCTGCTCCGAAGTGGGCTAGTAAAAATAATACTACTACCGACCGATACGGATACTGGAAATCGGAACTGGAATTGTGTCTTTTCCAAGTCTCCAGGAGTCCTCCTCAGCATCTTCCAATCCACCATCAACTACCAAAAATCCCCTGCCATATATATCCATTTATTTTTTTCTGGAAGAAAAAGGAAATAGCCTATTTTTATCTGTTTTCAAGTGTCATTTAACATATTTATGGAAGGGAATTGGATCGTTGTGGACCTACCACCGGATCGGGGGGAAGGTTATAAAAGAAAGTGTGAAAAAAGGATATAACGAGGGCACGTAATAATACTAATTTTTGGTCCCAGGTCAGGAGAAAGTATAGTAGCCTTGGAAGAGGTGCCACTTTCTGATTTGATGCTGATGATGATAATGATGATGGAAGCTTCAAGAGGATTGGATGGCCATAATATTGGAATTTTTCTTATCGTCTTTTTTTATCATTTCCCCTTTTATATTTTTTTATTTTCAATAAAAAAAGACCCAAAAGAATCACCGAATTAATGTTGTATATTTTTGTTCCAGGCCATGCTTATCGGGAGGAGGGACCAGACGTTACGTAATAAAAAATTAAATTATGTAATTCTCCTAAAAGGACCAAGCCCTTGTAAACCAATCACACTTATTTAGGCACATAATTCCGTATCTGACCATATCTCCGTCCTCTTCCAGTTACTTACGGGGAAGAGCGCATCTGGCGGTACGAACAAGTGCTTTCTTTCACTTTCTTACCAACAACCAAAAAAAACTTTCTTCTAACCTTTTAGACTAAATTTCTCACAAAGCATTCAAAACCAAAAGGGGAACAACTGTGGGCTGTAAGTGAATGTCTCTCCAGCATAAAGTCAAAGGACCGTTGTCCTTTGATTTATTTTTCTCATATTTCCCTCCAAGAAGGAAGGAGAAAAAAAACTGTGCTCTACCCTATCGTAAATTTTAATTGCAGTGTCTTTTCAGTCAAAAGCACACACCCTTAGGGACTTGAGACCGGGAGCAGATGAAAGTCGAGAGAAAATAGCGTTGGTTCTCCCTTTTATTATCTCTTTTTGGAATGAGGGAAATGGAAAAAAGGAGAAGAAAATCTTTTTTTTTATTTTTTTTGGAGAAAAAATAGAAACATTTGTCAGGCTCGTTATTTTGGTGGGGAAAAGTATACTCCCAGAAGAGATGGGAGTCGGGGGGAAAATCACTGCTAAAATTCTTGTACTACTGTCGTTTCCACAAAGAGAATGGGGTCATTCATGAATGACGTCACTAAATGTTGGGTGTATAAATTCGAATTGTTTTATCTGGAGAAAGTAGGCTGGAAGGACGTTTTGTTTGAATGAGCCCATCCATAGAGTGAGTCTAATAGCAATGCTAACCATAAGAATTCTAACAATGGCTGCTCCTTTCAAATGTATAGGTACATATGTATATATATTGTTTGATTTTTATTTCTGGGTTTTTTGGTTTGAATGTCTTCTGCTAGAAAATGGGAAAGCCATAGAGAGAGCAGATTTCAAAAGCTGACACTATCCTGAAAGCATTTAAGTGGAGAAAGCAGGAAAAGTGGGGTTTCCTTTTTAGTCGATTCCATTTTGGTTCTGGTCTGGCTCCTGGATGGATAGATATATCTATGTATTGCACTTAGGATGGTGGGATTTTAAAGGAGTCCCGGAATAGTTTTCCCATCAACAGGAAATTAAGTTACACACCAGGAGCCTCTCATAACACCATTTCCACAAGCATCTTCCTTCTTTTAAAGGATAAAAGGATCTTTGTACCTGTGTGTGTGAGTCGAGTGGTATATGATCAAGAGGATGAAGCCAACGCAATGTGTGCATGGCATGGTTTATTATTGAGAGACATAACTTCATTGTCTCCGCTGATGGGATCGTGGCCAGAATAACCTGAAAAGGTAATGAGGACGGGGGGGAAAGTGTAAAGTTATTTCCGCCTTTTGCATATTGGCTGCTTGCTCCAAAAAAAAACTAGGAAATTTCCGGGAATTGAGTTCCCAATTTCTCAAAATGATAACAACGAACAACAGTGCTTCTCCACAGCACTTAAGCATTTATTTTAAGTATTTATTGAAAATGTTTTTGGGGTCATCCAAAAATTACGTCACAATTTGAAGAGCGACCCTGGTCCTTATGACATGTTAAATTAGCTCATCCATTAACTTTTATATGCAGGAAGACATGACGTCATTAATAGACGGCCCCTTAAAAATGAAATTATTTGTCTTGTTGTCTTGCCTGAACATAATTTACAAAGCTTTCATTCCAATTAGCATGCCACATCCAATTTAAAATTTTAATTAAGAGGTTTGTTTTCCCATTTCTTTTTGTCGTCAACACTTCATTACCCCATTCTTCACGCTAATTAGCTTGGCTGCCACTACTTACCCCCCCCCCATAAAGAAAACAATTGAGCTCAAGACAAAACCCCCAAGAATCCAACCAAGCCGATAAACATTTTCAAATGAAATCAACTTGTTATGAACGCAAAGTTTCCTTTTCATAGTCATTATTATGTATAATGTTGGAAAAGAAAGGATTATTGGTTGGAAACATGGTTCCTGTTCCAATACTCATATAGACCACTTTCCCTAAACCCAATCATTGTTTCCATCATTCCCAGTCTTAATTCCTTTCTTGGAAATCCAGACATGATTATTGGAAAGTGCCAAAATATGGGTGTCGGTCCTTCCATTTCAATGTAATGGCAGCATGTGGTCGGGGGGATGGGGTGACTGAAGCCGTCCTTCCTTGTTAACCTCATCCCAGCCATAACTATCTCTCTCATTGTTTTAGACCTATGCATGGCGTGGGTCCCCATGTCCAACCCCTTTTCAATAAAGTAGTCCTCATCAACCAATTCAATTTTCTCAACAAACTGCTTCAAAATGGAGGTGACCTTCGATATCGAGAAGGGACGTAAACTCCAGCAGCTACCGACAGACCAGAATGCGTGTCATTTTACCGTAGCCAATCATGAACTTGCAGCCATTCTCCAGCAGCTCTTAAGTGGATTCAAACAGCTGCTTTGGTAATAGGCTTATCATCATGCTGGTGAAGCGAGCTTCGTAGAGGGTGACCAGGGTCGTTGACGATAACCAGAGCAACCCACATGGCAGTAGAATGTCCTTTCTCCGAGTATCTACATCCAGTCCAGATCTAATTTTATTATCATTCAATTTCTTCCAGATTGGCAAAAGTATGCAAAGGCCAACTGACGCATAGGTCATATGATGATTCTAATCCAGGCCGGGAAAGTAAAGCTGTTGAGAGCCGCGTACAAAGTTGATGACGCCTTTGTACTCCGATGACAATACCAAACATCTTGATAGTCAACTTTCACAAAGTAATATGATTGGGAGTATAGTTCTTTCTCGGTGAAGGTCAGATATGACGCTGGATCTACGATGTGTACTTAACCGTCATTATCCATCGCTTTCTCCCTTCTTCTATAATCTGTAAGATTGAACTCGTATAATTTCGGGGTCAAGTTGTGAACTTGGGCGATATGCAAATGAGATGGGGTATATAGGTGAAGTCCCCGTGATATTCATATTCGATCAGTGCATGAAGCCCTTTCACATTGTTTTGGAGGGACAATGGTCGAATGGTGAGTTTGATAGAATCATCATCATCATCTAAATTCATTCTAGTAGTTCAATAACGTAAACACACTTTCTCCAAAAAATAGGTTCAATGTTTATTGCCGGATGGATACTGGTTTGAGGCATAGCGGCAAAAAATAGCAGCCGGGAATCGAACAGGTTTTCCCGAAGACAGGAACTCATTAATGTGTGTAGTCGCATTACTAATTCTGTGGATAATTTGCGGAACTTGTAAAAATGGATTACTATTACTATTACAGTGGAAACCCGACAAAGACAAGAAGTTTTGAAGCTCCAGAAACTCTTCCGGAAACAAGTCCCTCCCGACAATCAAAAGTGTGAATTTGATACTTCCGATTGTTTACAGATGCTTGAACTTTTCAACAGCGGAGAGGATGCGGGTGAGGTTTGGCAAGATTGAAGTAAAACGGGAAGAATGTATGAAATCCACCTTCCGCTTTCACGTAATGTTCCGATATTTCCGATCATGATTAAATTGATGCTTATGATTAATTTAGTCAATTTTGGAGGTTCACCCGCCCAAAATATATTATTTTAAACTTGGTTTTCCACTTAATTAAATAGGTGGTTTTGGTCAAGCTTTCCAAAGTTCCTTGTCCCTGGTCTGGTGCATAACAATGTATAATGTATTATTAGCATTCGATGTCTAGTCGACCGGAAGTCATTACCACCGCAAACTTCGTAAACAAAACAATGAACAAGAAAACTAATTACCCGTTTTTTACTCTTCGCATTATCCGGCCAACTAACCAATATTGACCCATTAAACAAGACCTGTTCTGTTCAGTTTTTCTGTGGTGGTGTCTAAAAGACTAATGAAAGCGGTCTACTTACAGCCTCTTCCTTCAAGCCAACTTTTAGATATCGATTTTTATGTTTAGATCTTATCTCATCAATCTAATCGCTTGTGGCTTCAGCTGTGCTATGCATTTGTCCTGCCTCATGTTTCGTAGCTACTAGGATCCTTCAGATCACACAACCAACACATGATTTTGTTTCAAGTTCATGTTCACGGCCAAGGTCGTCCTTGTACATTTTGTTAGCTCATGTTTTCGAGGGATTTATGTCTGTTTCTACATGGTCCGATACTTGTTTTGGCCAATCAGATCGTTTTTGATAAGAAGTAGCATTTTTCTCTTGCCACGT
>JAQGAI010003711.1:0-10380 GCA_034696905.1 Lepidocyrtus violaceus
TTAACTTTTGTGAATAAATGGTGTCTATGATACAATCCACCCTGAAATGAAGAGCGTCTTGTAACAGCTTTCAATTACTCTTAGTATGTAGAAAAGCTTCCTTTTCCCGTCTCTATTACTTGACAGGTCAATTGTTATTTATTCTACTGTGTGCAATGACATGCCGGCGGAAAAGTGTTCTCCTTTTCAGAGAAAGGTTTTGGATTTCAAAAATTTGTCATAAAAGTATTGATGTACGAAATTGAAATGTAGCTTTAGACATATGTAACTTAAATGATTATATGATACGGATGTTGACTGCGGATGGACTAAACTAAACTTATTGGACTTGAAAATCATGAGTACGATTAAAAATTCCTCCGGCAGCAGCATAAAACAGAAGTAATATGATTGGCATGCTAGATATATATGTACATGACCCTTCTATATGACTATTATACATTAGTATACAAATCGTCTCTACATTTTGTTGTTGATCGACAGATGCATATTAGTAGGAATGTTAAAAGCAATTTATTCACAAATAAATTGCACAGTAAATTCTTTCTTAGGATCTCTTGAGAGATGCAACAACACCGCAATCATCCATCCGTCAACGACTTGTCAGAAATTCATCAGAAGGCTGAAGTTGTCGGGGATCCCTGATGTTAGTTAATGTTGTAAAGGAAACTTATTTATTTCCAATCCACGCTGGTCTTCAATATGGTTGGAATTGTACCCCAGTTTTTTGACATTGCGTCATCAGCCGGGAATGAACCTTTGGCGGTCAAGTTGAGCGGAAACATTGTCGTCATATTTATGGTCCTCATCGTTGGCTGTTGGCTGGGCTGTGGCCTTCATCAGCTTTATGATTGAGAATATTGCACCCGTTTTTATTACGGAGCTGTAAGCCGTAAGCGTAGTTATGAATTGCTAGGTATTGCTTGTCTGGCTGTCTGTCTTGGATTACTACATTAAATGGCATTTGTGGTGGATCATTTATTTCTTCATTGGAAGCTTGTTGACGTTTAGAAACGGAGGACAAGTAGTCACAGGAATGCAATTAAAATTAAAGATTAGAACAATTTAAACTACTTCCTCTGTTCTGACGAAAAGGCGTTTTTGTAATTTCAATTAATTATGTTGCCAACGTATTTTGGCAAATGAAAGAAGCATACAGAAAAAAAAGTCCAAGTTAATTGATAAAAAAAGAAATACAGACATGTTTCCTTTTACTATTACGTAAATGATTTTTGTAAACTTATTCAACATAATATCCTTATACATATATCCCTTTAAAGGAGACAGGATACTCTCATTTAATGAATCCTGTTGCTAAGATGCATTTTTTTACATATTTTTTTAAAGTTAAGTCCATAACAAAGTTCTTTATTCAAATCGCAACAATGCAATTTCTGTAAAAAAAAACTAATTTTTCCCTCTATTTAATTAAGTCCTCTAAGATTTGCAATTTGTACCTACCTACGCACAAAATGTAATTGAGGATAAGTTATCATCATTGATTGTTGATAACATTGTGGTTGTGCTCCTGCTCATTTACCTGAGTACTATCCGCCTATTGGCATTCGATCAGATTTAATCTGATCTGATCGCATCTTTTGACTCCGCTAGTCTTCTTTTTATTGTTGTCCTAGTCCTGATTCCAATAATTCAATTTTAATCGTTCCCACAACAGGGTGATAAGATCGTGTGCATTGGCTTGAAGTCGTTGTAAATATATAAAATATAAGCAATTAAACCAGCGACGCCAAAGTGAACTTCAGCTGGCATGAAATTGAACCAAAGGTAACGATAAATATATATATGATTAACTCTCCATATATAATTTGCAGAACACGCAATGATGAACTCCGTTAAATGGAAGCCAAATTTTTCTATGAACCGTAGTAATAAGTGACTCATTTAATCATATATATTCCCATTAGCTATATATGCTTATCATCAACGACAGCTTAGGACAAAATGGAGGATATCAAAATCTTATCGAGTGTTAACCCATCGACATCATATCATCACTTGTTTCACAGGTTGGTCTTTTATTGTTAGTTCTGGTTGAGCAGTGTCCTGCAATTGCAATGCCCCTGCCCATGTCTTAATTATGCTCTCCTCCTAATAGAAAAAAATGTAAGCTAGAGCTAGAAGAATTGGTAATAAGTTGACTAGTTACATGACTAAATCTTTGCTGTTACTACACTATGTTGGTACTTGCTACGAAGGATATCTGCTCCTAAAGAGCCTTTTGGGTTATCATCAACAATTATCACTCCACAGTAACCTAAAAGAAGAGACCATGAACCATGTTAAACGTTTTTTTTTGGTAATAATGGTAATAAACTGAAAATAACAAGCCGTTTTGTTTTGTAGCAAACTACTTTTAGTTTCTGTCAGCGCAGTGGACTGACAACGAAATCACATAAGTCAAATCCTCGTTACCTAAAGTTTGATAAATTAATTTAGTTTGATTTAAAAAAATATTAATTGTAGAAAATGCGGCTGCCAAAACTAAACAATTTAGGAAATTTTCCGATGGGAAAATTGACCAGCTTTTTTATAATTATTTTAAGCATAGTTAAGTTGAGCAGTGGGTTCAGTGAGGACGACAACAATCCGTATTATCACATCCAGGTGCTTGACAGAGGTGGAAAGTATGTGCTGGAGTGGTCGGTGGACTGGGAGGAGCATCGGGTTAATTTCAATGTCACCGTTAAGACCAAAGGATACGTGGGATTCGGGTTGAGCCGGAAGGGGAAGATGTCAGGGGCGGACATCGTCATCGGAGGAGTCTACCCCGACGGGACACCCTACTTTACGGTAAGTTCATGTAAAAATTTTCTAAAGTGAAACTAATTTAAGCGGTTTAGAAGTAAGATTTTGATTATGTAATTCGAAGGATCGACACGCAATAGGCAATCAACTTCCGGTCATCGATGACAGCCAGGACTGGACGTTACATGCGGCGACCGAGAGCAAAACCCACACGTTTCTCAGCTTTTCGAGGCCATTTGAGACCTGTGATGAAAATCATGACCTTCCAATTAATGTAACTGATATTTAATTAAATCTGTTAATGGAGCAATAATTGGATAATTAACATGAGTTGACTAATTACTCGTATTTGACTTTGCAGAGTGACGTCATAGCTCTCATTTGGGCCATCGGCGAGAAAGACAATGAATTGGAGTACCATTATGGAAATCGTGGAAGCAAAAATGTGTACCTTCTTGATCCAGACCTAACGCCAAGACAACTCCAAGAGCAGACCTACGCCAATGTCACCGCAACACCGGTTAAAGAACTGGGGGACTGGAATGTATGGAGCGTTCCCGTCGACACAATTATGCCTCAGCAGGACACAGCCTATTTGTGTACATTTCACAAGGCACCCAGCCACAAGTCCAAGCAGCATATTGTTGGGGTAAGCTGAGACACAATTGCATTATCCTGATGTAAAAAATAGCTTAATTAATTGATATATTTTTATTTCATTTTCTCTTCTGATTTTTTGAACAGTTCCGAACCATTTTCAACTCTGAAGCGGAGGAGCGCCACATTCATCACTTTGTACTCCACGTCTGCAACGCACCGTATGGCCAGGATCCCAACCAATTGTTTGGGCCGTATGTGGGACAGCCTGGGAAGGAATGTTACATTTTGGCTTTACAGTCAAATGGAATTCCAACACCTTATTGTATGGAGCTCAAGTAATGCTTCTGATTTAAATTAAATTAAATTTCTTAAAAATTACGATTTTAAATCCAGAATGGGATTAAATGTTTTTTATTATTTTTCCAGACACGAATGGGCAGTTGGTGCCGGGGTAAGTGCAGTCCCAAGCCATTCGTCAAATCTCTTGTTCATATTCGGGTAAAAAAAATAAATTTTACTCAAATTAATTGTGTTCATTCCAGCCCGTCTTCTTTCCCGACCACGTGGGGGCAACGCTTTCAGAGTCACCTCATCAGTACTACATGCTGCAGGTCCATTATGATAACCCCCAGGGTCTTACCAATTTCCGGATTCAATTCCAAACCGAAGTTTACTACACAGACAAACTTAGGTAGGCTTGGCAGGGTTGATGAAGTTGACAATTATCTTCCTTCCACATAAAAAAATATACCAATATAACAATTACATAACCAATTAAGTTTATATAAAATTTCACCCGATTTAGGAAACATGACGCTGGACTGATGGTCGTTGGCCATATCATAACTGCCCCTTCCATTCTCCTGCCTCCGAGCGAGACTAATCATGTGATTGATGGCCACTGCGCATCACGTAAGCTCACATTCAGTTAAGGATAAAGTAAATTTTTAATTGAAATATTGTTATTTCCCTTTTATTGCTCTATTTTAATATGCTCAGAATGTACTCGGAAAATGTTCCCCAAAACTGGAGTGAATGTCGTTGCCACCAAGTTGCACACACATTTAGCAGGTGGGTATGAAATTCACTGAAGGTCATCATATCATAATTTTCAAAAACTGCGAATAACCAAAACTTTATTTTGTGAAATTAGGCAAAGGAGCCAGACTACTCCACATTCAGGGTCGGAGGGAATTACCCCTAACAATAGATGACAACTTCGACTTCAACTTCCAGCCATTTAGAATTCTTCGCAAGGAACGAAAAGTTTTGCCTGGAGATACGCTCATAAAACGTATATGCTCATATTTCTACAAATAAATTGACTTTAATTGAGCATTTAATCTTCCATGTTTAAAAAATCAAAACTCAGATTTATCATCCGGTTTTGTTTTTCAGGATGCTATTATGATACAACAGATAAGAATGGCTCAACTACTGTGGGAGGATTCTCAACAAGGTTACAAAAAGCTGTAGTATTACTTATTTTCATATGAATGGCAGTCATAAAAGAAAATTAAATTAGGTCACGCGAACCTTAACTTTCCCAAATTTTATTTTGCCGGTTAGGAACGAAATGTGCCTGGTCTTCATGTGGTACTACCCTTACATCCGGAGTGATGTTTATGGAATTTGCTCTAGTGAGATAAGAGCAGATGCCTATAGAAACTTTCTCGGAATTTATAACACAACTTGGTATCTATACATCATTAAAAATTCATTTACATAACCGACAAATCATTACGGTTAAACAAAATAAAACAAATTATTTTATTGCAGGTCCCAGGCGAGGAGGGAGTTCATGGTTTCATCCCCACCGAGTAAAGCGGGTTTGTCGGTGACGGAGGCCACTAATCTTATCGACTGGACGATTGACAAACGAGCAGAGCTTCAAACGCATCACAGTCTGTTACCTCCGGTCTCAACCTGCCCCAGTTTTGATCCAAATTCTGTAATTGGAGAAGGAAACAGGCCTGCTCAGCTATCGCAGGGAGTTTTTAATAAATGGGAGCAAATTCAGGAGGCCGGAACATTTTCGGACCTGGACAAGGAAATTATCAATCCAAGAAATGATTTCATAAGTCGCCTTCCAATCGATCTGGTGCCTTATCAGAGGTCCTCCAGATGTGTCAAGTACAAATTTTACTAAGGCTTGGAATGGACAGTGTGGTTTGCAAGGGATGTAATAGTTTAAACATATACGCTCATGATAAAACATCTTGATAGTTAAAATTCATTGGAAAATAAAAAATAAAACTACTCTCATTTTTGTCAAGACTATATCATATCCCAAGCTTAAAGTTCAAGAGTTTGAAAATATTCCCACTCGATTCTGAAAATTTTGGTTGAATAATTTTGCAAGCTATTTTTGCTTCCACGCAAACATCATGTTTGTGAAAACAACAAGCCCAAAAAGTCTAAGGAAATGGTTAGTTAGTGTTTAAATGGGAATTAAAAATAACCAACTGCAGCTAAGAAAGCACAAAAAGGGAGTGACCCGCCCAATCATCAGTTCCCTTGCTCACTCTTGATAGAAATTAATTGCTGGTTTGGAAAATTCGGCACGAATCTTGAGGGAAGAACCAACCAGTAGGATTTCCTGGAATATAAATAACTTCAGGTTCCACAAATTGAAAACCATTGAGAATTGGTTTTGTTCTTTTTAGGATGATAGTTTCAATATCGACCATCGACCGGTATTCTGGTCATTTGTAAATGCCAACTTGCGGAAAAAGAAAGTGAAGCTGCAACAAGCAACAACCGAATGCATTGTTATTTGCTACTTTTGGGGCTTTTTTTATCCCTTTCATGGTTTGCATTAACAGAGACGGGTCTGTTGGAAGAGTTAAATCTCTTTTCCAACTCCGCTTGGATTAAACTTTCCGGTGCGCCCTGCACCTGGGATGGTCAAACATAAAAGTTCTCCTTTCACCGGAAAGTATTTCGGATTGCGATGCTTGTAAGAGGTTACGTTGGACTGACACTGACATTTCATATTTCTGCAACTCTCCTCAACTGCCGCTTTTCCCATATTCCACTGGACAGGAATCACTTGGGTATCATCCTTCTACTCGCGGTGGGGTTCTCAGCCATAGCCTATTTCACATTTGTGGCATATCTGGAGTCCGATCTATTGGAAAGCTTGTTCAGCAAAATGACAAGATTCGAGCGGCGGCAGCATATCAAAAACGGAAGGAAGCAATGGAAAGCTAAACTCAAGAGGAGGAACATGACCAGGTTGGCACTACTGACAAGTAAAATTATTCGAATCAGCGCAACCAAGATGGTTCCAGTAGTTGTAGCAAGTTGTGCCGCTCTGATGCCAAATTCACCGATCAATTTACTTAACTATTTCCCATCAAGATTGGTTTTGACTGGAATCCAAGTCATCAGTGACAAGCTGCCCTTTGGAGGATGGGCTCTGGAGAAAGCTGCCATATTCGGATGGAATCTGATTGCCTGGCTTTACGCAAAATATTGGTGTCTTCTAGTCACCATGATCCATGATTGTTACAGGCTGCACTGGCCTGTCAACAGCCCTCCTGTCAAATCAAGAGCGTCAATCGACTTTTTCCGACTTTGTCCACCTCCACCGACAAATCTCGATTTTGACAGAAATATTCAACAAGTTCTGGTCAACCGTGATGGTCGTCATTCTCATCGACGTCATGAATGGGGAAGTCATCCCTGCAATAAATCTGATTGGAGGAGATGATCCTCACCTCCCAAGAAAGCTATTCTTCGCCCTTATCTTGCTGAACTGCGTTATTGGGATCGACCTCGTCTTCGGATTTTGCGCAGACGTTCATGACACTTCCAGCAGGTGCTTGAGGGGAATGAAAGCAAATGAAAATAATGGTTATGCAAATGGGCGAGAAAGAACGCCTTCCAAATAAAAATTAACAGGAGAACCCTGGCCACGCTGCGCGAGGTCAAGATTCACTTCGGTGGGATGAACTTTATCGATAAGCAAACCCCAGTCATGTTCCAGCATTACACCACAGCCCGAATAGTTGATCTGATGCTTTTCTCAAAATCATACTAATTAGTTGCAGATGTAATTAGGGTAAACTATTAGGTTTTTATTTTACAGTAAGAAATTGAAAAATAAATAGTTACACACATAATTATAAAATTAACGTAAATAAATTAAATGCAATAAAATCCATCCATGATTTAACTTTGAGTATGTAAAATCATTTTTTTTAACTTTTGTTAACTTAAATCAGCACCAACAATAAAATAATTAAGTAGAAATTTTTATCTACGAGATTCGTTTTTTGTTTTGCAAAAATAAATAAATATATAAATCCATTCTTAATTTGCATAATACAACAAACAATATCGCTTATTTCCCTCCATGGTTCTGAATAATAAAGTCCCAGTTCTGGTTCCACTTGAGAGACTCCAACTCCCCCTTAGACAGGGCTGGATAACCCACGCTGGTCGGCAAGAATCTTGTGAAGGCGTATACAACCCCGGCGACCCACAGGAGGAGCACCGCACTCAATACATAACGCAGCATGGGCACCCTCTTGGAAATGAAGTGAAGGTGGTGGAGTGTCCCAACGAGGAGCATAATTTTGAAGACGTAGCTGGGCAAATAGTGATGGAGGAAGAGTGTCCGATCCACGCAAAAGTGATAGATATAAGTGGCGAGATAACCTCCAAGGCAGATGGACGATTGGAGGAGTATATTTGACCATACCTCCTCCTCCAGGTCGAAGCACTGCCTCCTCCTCCTCAGCAGATAGAAGCCAAGTACTCCAAAATGGATTAGGAGACCGAAGCTAGAGGTCAACCAGATTATGGGGTTTCCCAGCAAATGAATTTGGGCGTTTGTCCCTCCAGTACCAATCCAATACGCTATTCCCCTGCTGAGGAGAAACCATTCTGAGGGAAAGCTGGCATAAGCGTGAGACTCAGTTTGGGAGGAAGATCCAGAGCTAACCAGCATTTTCCACTGGAGCTCCCAGAATTTGGAGGGGAAGGTCAGATCTGTGGGCTTGGTCGGGATCATCTCCGCTTCCAGCAATTCCTTTTCCCTGTCCTTCTCCGATTTTGTGTAGCGATGCTCCTCCACATTCCAGACGGTGTCATCCTGAACCACAATCCGGTCGGTTACTACCTCATGTTGGTGGAAGCCCCACTTGGGATACTGCTTCCCACTCATTCGCAACGCTTGGCCGGAGCTGACGTGAACCAGTCTTATGGTGGACCTGACGGCGTGCCACTCGCAGCCATCACTGGAGTCGCTGTCCCCACATCCCCCAAGTATCTCCACCTTCCAGAGGGGCTCCGCCGCCATGGAAACGTTGTGGTCGACGTAGCAGCTCACCTCCTGATTCTGAGGGCTTTGTGGGGCTGCGACGTCATGGGAGTTGAGGAGCCTTCCGGACATTCCGTGAACCAAGTGAATTTTATCCCCATGTTTAATAACGTCTTTTGTTTCGTTCACCGCCAAGTTGTCCACTTCCGGTCGCTTCACAATCCACCAGTTATTCACGTCCTTGAAGGAGTAGCAAGAGACCTGCTGCTGGTGGGAGGAGCCCCTCCCATCCGAATACTTTATGGGGTAGTTATGAAGGTGGGAGTGGAGCCAGCAGGGTCTTCCCAGGGAGTGTCGTAGAGTGACCTGGCTACCGTGGCTAACTTGAACCGGCTGTCCCTTAATGATGGAGGCCAGACCGCCGTTAAGACTGGCCTGGAAGGCGGAGGTCATTACGGAGTCATGTGGCCCAGCTTGGGTGAGGACCACCAAGTGGATGTGGAAGATGGAGACGTACGTTGCAAGGAATGTGAGGAAGAAGAGGAGGTAGACGGAGCCCATCTTGAGGAGGATTTGCAAAGAGCTGAGGTCCTTCCTGGGGACGACCCGGGACCAAAGGCAGTAGAAGATTACCAGGCCACTCATGGCCAGATAGAAGGCACCGATGTACTTGACGCTCAGGCTTAATGTTCCGAAAAAGGCGGAGATGGCCACGAACAGAAGGCTCTTGTTTGAGTTGAGTTGCTTGGTAGCCTTGATGGCGAAGATCAAGCTGAGCAGTCCGAAGGCGATCAGAGGCATTTCCATTAAAATGTGACGTGATTGAATTAGAAGAGCGTTGTCTAGGATAAGGAGGAGGGCGGAGAGGACAGCAAACTTGGCAGACATTCCCAGTTCCCGACAGAGGATATAGCTGAATGGGGGGAGGAGGGAGCCCATCAGTGCGGGGATGAAGCGCATTCCCAGCACAGGCACCCATGGAGGGTAGGGGGTCCCTATCCTGTCAAACTTGAAGGTCCCGTTGTAGCTCCGGTCGAAGAGGTAGGAGGAGGCGGCTATTAATTGTTTCCCGAGTGGAGGGTGAGGGTCGAAGAAGAAAATCCGCCGCATGTACAGACTTGCATATTTTCCGTAGTGGAGCTCGTCAAATCTACAAAACAAAAATTTAATTTAAAAAATTAATTTTCAAAATGATTTAAATATTTAAATAACATAATTATTGCAGTAAGTATGCTTATCTTACACTATGCTGTGAGGATAAGTCAAGTTGTAGAATCTTGTGGCGGCCGCCAATACGAATAGGACCACGGCGACCACATCCACCTCAAACGAGATGGTGAAGAAGGACTCCTCCTCTTCATTCTCGAAAATTGTTCGTTTCTTATTCTGAGATGATGATAACGATGAATATGATTCTTCATATTGGGAGGAGCCTGGTCCTCCACTTGATTTTGATGGTAAGTCTTGTTCTTGGCTCCTCTGCTGAGATAAGCTTTCGGTAAGACGCCTTCTAATACTGCTTGAGGTGGAGGAGGAGGCGGTGGCCTGGCTATTATTCTTGGATTTTTGGGAGAACTCCCCTTCGGAGGACTCATCTGTGGTAGTTTGCTAAAAAATATTTAAAACCCAAATTAACTTTTAGAATTAAATTAGGAATTGAGACATTCAACATGTTTTACTAAAAGTGTGGGATGATAATTACTAAGAATAATAAATATTATTTTAATTTACCTGAATAAGCGCAG
>JAQGAI010003712.1:0-10380 GCA_034696905.1 Lepidocyrtus violaceus
TCTGGAGAGATTTGATTCCCGGCTGACAATTCACTCTATGGCAGCAGCGGAATGAATAGTGTTTTTACACAAGCACATTTTTCTGCTTTTAGCTATGCTTATTTCTTTTATTAGCCTTTGTTCATCTACATATACGCAATCATGAAAATGAATAATGCACCCATCAATGAGTGTCTATCAAACCTGACGCAGACCGGACCGGATAGACATTTTGAATTTTTTATGTATGATGTTATGAATGAATGAATGAAATGTTATTTTTTTTAAATAACTTGCTAGCAAACCACAAATGTTTTTACAAAATGGAAAAAAAAAATTTATTCACAGGTCATTTTACGCATCAATTAAAAACAATTAGGTCAACAAAAACAATTAAACAAATTGCCTTTTGGAATTACGGTTTGTTAGATAGAGTACATTAGTGGTAGATTGTTTAATTCACATTTGAGGGTTACTTTTGCTTTGTTCCTTGTTATCAAAGTAGGTTGTGAGGGTGCTATAAAATGGGGATTCCAGGGTGACTTTCTTTGGTTCCGACATGATGTCTTCAATGAGTTGGTCCGGTGTCCGAACTACAAGCACCGCCATAGGGTTCACTTTGTAGAATCTCCCGTTATAACAGAAAACGGTATGTTTGTCGATAAAATTAGGGTCAGCCTCCAATGTTTTTGTGTCAATCGGGCTCGCTCCAGTAATTTCGTCATAGTCAAATCCAAAGGTTTCGGATTGCTTATTGTTGCAGTTTTCCTCAAAGTAGTCGTTCGAGAACTGAAATTCATTTGCAAAAACGTTGTGTAATTCTGGAGTTGGGGAGGAAGGTTCGCTGATGGTTGTGGTGGTGGTGAGCGGGTTAAGTTCAACTGCCTCAGTATCCGATTTCGTTCCTCCAATGTCCTGGAGAATTTCAGGTTGAGGCCGTTGAACGATAGATTCTTGGATGTCCAGTAGGTCGTCATATATATCGTCCAAGTTAATGAAGGCAATAGAACCCTTGATAGCATTTCCGTCTGGAGTTACCGTCTCCTCAGCTTCATCCAGTACTCGTTGACCGTGAGCTCGGTAATTGCCAATTAGGTTGGCGTTTGTCATACACTCAAATCTCATCAAATCCTTCACCGCCTTGATCCCATCCGATTTTACCCTTTCATCATTTATCTGCTGTTTTTTCTTCTTATTTTCCTCATCCTTCTTCCGCTGAAGCCAGGGCAGCCAAGACTTTGGTTTTATTCCATGGGTGAGGTAAAGCTCGGCGGAGGCATGCTTCCTCGCATTTATTAGCCCCTGTCGGTAGCGTCTTGCTCCAAGATAGTGTTTACGAAGGGGATTTACGGGGGGATACCTCCTCAGGATTATCTTCAGTTCATTAGTCTTCTGCTCAGTTTTTACATCCTGTTCTTGAAAGGGAGGTGTGACGACTTTCTCGGTTGGATTCTCATCAGCTATTTCTATTTTTACTTGATGCTGGACACTACTTTGGCGGTCAGGCAATTTGCCAAATCGTTTCTTTTTGGATGATTTCGGGAAAGATCTTTCAATTTTGAAAATCTCAGTAGAGTTCCGCCTCCTGTTTGAGCGACGTACTTCGGACATTGAAGTGTCACCAGCTTGGTCAACAGCTTCATCCATCCCATTTAATTTCCTTTTCCGAGAACGACCAACTGTACGTGGTTTGGCTGAGCTTAACTCTTGATCATTAACGTTTTCCATGGTCTCATTTAGTTGAATAAGTGAGCTCACATCCATTGCTGATAAGATCGGGTCCAGTAACATGTTCTCCTCCTGAGATGTCTGAGCTTCCGAAAGCGGTTTGATAGAAGATGACTGCAGAGCTTCCCCATTAAACGGTTCCACTTTCACGATTGCTGCGACAGGGTGTATAAAATCATCACTTGAGTCGTTACATTGGATGGGCACTATCTTCATCTCTTGATCAGCAAGTCTCTTTATCTCATCAGTTTCCGGTGGTTGGTAGAATTCTTCATCAGCGTTATTACACGGGTGATGTAAGTTTACGCCTGGCTCTATCTCCATTTCCCTGATCGAGTTTTGATGCGGCAAAGCATCTCCAGAGGAGGTTCCACCAACTGCCCCATCTCCATTTTCATTAGTTCTTGAAAACGAGGCTGTTGTGTGTTCCAGTAATGAATAGCACAGGGATAGTGCTTCATCTGTTTGTATTGGGTCATTGCATTAGGATTACGTTTTTGTTTTTGAGTGCGTGTGAAATAAAATTGGATTCGCTCGATCCGTATAACATGCCTTAATTGCAATTTAAAAATCTTACCTATTGCCCCAAAGTCCATTTTATGGAGAGAAAAAATCGTCTTAAAATTGCAAAAATAATTAACTATTTTATGAGATATTTTTCAATTATTTTAACAAAAGAAAATCAAATGGATGAGCGATGTCCCTCTATAGCTTTAGGTAGTTCCCTCTCAAGTTAACTTTTACATTTGGCAACACTTACTAAATGAATACAACACACGTCTTTTACATTTCTCCAGCAGCTTCAAAAATATTCTTATTGCTGTTACTCATGCAAATGCTTCATAATAAAATCTCCAAATCCGGCCTACACAGACAAAATGCAACTAAAATAGTCAAATTATAGTCAAATTAGCTTGAAAGTTTATACAGATGCCTTCATCAGATTTCATGTAGAATCCCACATGAAAGTTTATCTTCATAATCATCTCTACGACTAAAAAACTGCAACACGATTTGCGAACCACGAAAAGCTTAATAGAATGCAATAGACATCCATCAAACTTTCACGCAAAGCACAGCAGCTAATTTAATTTAACTACCACACAACACGATAAATCATATTCACTATAATGCTATATTATGTGTCTTCGTTTTATTTCCACTCTTGTTTTACTGATTTGCTTACATAGTTTTACTTACATTACATTACACCGAGCTATATGTACGAGTAATATCTATCTACATATTATGCTAATTTTACTGACAACTTTATTATTGCATATTTACAGCTACAGACTTTATGTACAAAATCCCCAAAACAGAATTTTATTTCCAACGTCAGTCATCCAAATGAAAACACACAGCTACAAAAGTACCAGTACAAGTAAGAAATTAATAGATTTCCCGCAAAACTCTCATCCAAACTCCTCTAAAAGGCCATCATAGATTAATGATGGACATACGAGATGAGATGAGTTCCATTGGCAAATAAAAAGATACATAAAACTAAATACTGAATCTATTTGTTGAAAACAAGCTATTCCAACTTTTCTTTGAGCTCCCCTTGATTAAAAAGGATATCAATTGAATTTATGTACTTTTTAACAGGGGTATATGGTATATTATGTATATGATACAAGATTTTTTTTAGATATATGGTTATAGAAATCGTTTGGCATTTTCTTTCGGGAAAAATACTCTCCAATTCCATTCCAATTACATGATTAGATTTTTTAGTCAACAAATCCGGTAAGTAAAAGTTTATTTTAGTAAATGTTAAATGTATGTCTCCTCTTCTCATAGGCATAGATATAGTATGTATGTAGTTATTATTTTCTTTTATGTACGTGTAGGAAAATTATTACGAGCTTTTCATTTCAACTTCAATTTTTTCCTGCTGCGCCTCCTCCTCCTCCTACTCTCTGTCGGGTCTCGAACGTAATAGCCCCGTCTGGAATAATCTTTTGGATTAATGAATATGTCTACTAGTCTTCCTTTTCGGCGGTGAGAAGTAGGAAGAGTAGAAGAAGTGAGCAAACAAGATCAAGTAGGACAAGTACATGATTAGAGCCAATTTGATATTGTTGAGTTTCCTCGCACAGGGCAGGTCTTGGGCTGAAAAAAAATTGAAGGGAGAGAAATGAATGAAATGTAGAGTAAAAACATGCCGTAACTAGCATAGCCAAGCCAAAGTCACATGGAATTTGGAGTATGACGGGAAAAGAACAAGGAAATGCTTTTTATTTTTAGTACACATTTTTTGGTGAAAGTTCAACTTTCACTTACACAACATGAAGAATCCGTGAATGTTCAAGAAGGCTCCTCCAACCATCTGAAGAATCTGAAGGGAAGTGATCATCATGGACACGCTTTTAGTTAGTTTGAAGCCCATTGCCTGTACATGGAAAAGCAATATGGAACAGAAAAGTGAAAGCATGTACATTAGTTGCAGGTATACTGTACTTAAATATGTTGTTCTTTTCCAGGAAGCTGGAAAAGTTCCAGAGACAGATTTTTTTATGGAACTTGCGAAAGAATTTTTATTTACCCGTAGTGCATAGTACGTGTACATGATGGTATGTACGAAGTAGTTCATCACGATGAACCAACGATGGCAAGGATCACTGTCTTCGTAGGTATAAAACGTATAGAACATCACGGTCACGTGGTGGTACCTTTCATGATTTAAAACGGTGATATACATAAAATTAAATATGATGGAAATCTTTGGAATATGTACCGATATGATGTTCATTTGCTTTATATCTTACCAGTGAAGGAATAGCACGGGACGTTTTCGCAACACCTAAAATTTAAATTTAAATTAAAATTTCAGTCAAGGTAAATTAGCTATTATTTAAATTTAAATATTCAAATATATTTACTTACGAGGAAAGCCGTATCTCCCAACTCGACCACCTTTGAAAGCGTCCCAATGAAGGACCAATATGCTGATGCCGCATTGTAGTCGTCTCTGCACAAACATGAAAGAGGGATGAGAAGGTCAAATAAGATTGTATAGATTTTTGATTCCGTTGTAGACAACAACAACAACATCAAAATAGATATAGATACATCATTCATCTCATCAACAATATGGATCATCAATACATACTTGGGTTAAATGAGACATGCAACAACCGCAACCAACATGGCATTATAGTGGCTCTGACGTAATATGACTGTATGAATTCCTACCGTTAAAATGACGATTCTTGCTAATATAGAGCATTTGCCTTGAAATATTAGCATTGCTTCCATCCATTACTCAAACTCATTATGGACTGAAGTGTATTATGTGGTGTCTCTAAACCTGAATCTACATGAAATACACGTCTGCAACCTGAAAAACATCTTTTTCCTCTTAATGCCCCACCACCATCATAATGATAAATTTGTTCGAGAGAGAAAAGTACAAACTTTCCTACTTTCTTTCCTTCCCCTCAACCGTGAAAGGATATGACAAAAATGTTGTGTTTTAAGTGCTCTCCTGCAGACAGAACTCTCCGGAATTTCTTTTGAGTCCGGAACGAACTGATTTTCTGCTTCTTCCTCGGAATAAACTTTACAAAAGAAAAGGGAGAATACCGAAGGATGAGTAGCCTTCCATTTTTTAGTTCATTCACAAAGAAAAGTGTGGAAAGAAGAAAACAAACATTGGAAAAAATGAATGGATAAAAAATGTATATCTTTTGGAAAATTGGAGGCCGTTTTCAGTCCTTTTGCTGTGCTATTTGCTGTGCTGTTGTTTCGTTCGTGTTGGTATGTATTTTAGTTTTTGTCGGGTAAACCAATAAACGCTCCTTGTTCACGCTATCACGCTACAAGATATAGAAGAGCGGACGGAAGCATGATGATGGCATTCACGGAGAAAAGCCTTTAATCGGCTCAAGGTTCATTTTCTTCTGTGGAGGGATTGTGGAAATGGAGAGAGAGAGAAGATATGGATGCATTCCATTTCTCCTTTCTCCATGCAAGCATGACTTTATGGTTGCCTATGACGCATGATGATGGAACGAATAGCATTGTACTTTAGCTTATTTTTTTAGAGAGTTGTGCATGCATTTTTGGATTTTATACATATAACAACAGTTATGCCATATGTTCCCTCCAGTGAAGAAAAGAAAAATGAAAAATGCTTTACTTTCTCCTTCCCTCTCTGGAGGGAGAGCACTTTAGAAGAAAATGTTCCTCTTTTATCTTGAGAAGAAAAATGAGTGCAGCTACAGCTCTTGCATATGATTTTCATATAATTTTACAAATGACAAAGCTTTTGAAATGGCCATGCAGACATAATCAATGGAGAAAGTAAAGTAGCAACGAAAGGCAAAGCAGTGCAAAAAAAAGGGATAAGTAAATTAGAGGGAAATCACATTTCTTCCTTTGCTTTCATTTCATTCCTTACAAATATATTTAGGTAATGCTATTATTATATATTATTTGGCCGTGTGTGGCAGCCATCAGGACAAGAACAATTACCGACTGCATGAACTGCGGTAGAATCCATTGGGTCGATGAAACATCTGCATGACTTCAGGAATGCTCCGTAGGAACCCTACCAGGCTGAACGCAGCCAGCAGAAGATTCCAAATCTTGAGCGAAGTGTCTAGCTTGTAGGGCTGCCGTCCCTTCATCCATTTCTGACCCAGAAAAATTCCCATAACGTAGAGAAAGCCGATGTGTACAGCGAGCTTCCAATTGTGACCCATCCAAACCCGCCACTCGTTGTAAGGGAAGTTTCTCTCAAACTCTAAAATTTCCATGTAGCCCGGCTCCCTTATTGGATCAGCATACTCGTCAATGGCAAAGCCTCCAGCGCCGCCACCAAGTGTTTCGCTTGCAGCTCCCATTATTCCAGATATTATATTTTGATTGCTTATGTTCTCCACGAAAATCTCTTGGGCTTCTTTCTCCAATTCCATATCGCTATCGCAGTGTGCAGTATCACACTTGCCGAGCTTTTTTTTCCTTCCGTCTGAGAGCTTCTTGAGGACAGTAGTCTACTTGAAGCTGGCTAGTTTGAAGGGGGAAAGCACTTTTAACTGTCTCACGTCTCCACCCACACTATAACCATTTAATAATGGAAAGGATATTCCTAATTCTTTTCAATTTAGGCTTGTTTTATTCTTGTTGCACTTTTCGTTCCATTCCAGTTTTTTTCCAAAATGAAATAATATAGGTCACGGTCTACTTCAGGCTGGCTCTGCTCTATCTGACTCTTGCTGCTATTGCTATGTACCTATATCTATGCTACTTGCTTGGAATCTTTTCCCACTCGATTCTTTCGTTTTTTTAGACTTTTCGCTTCACTCCCTCTTCCTTACACTTTTACTTAATCAGCTTAAGCTTATGCAGTAAATGCTAGGCACAGGCTTACTAAGCGAAAAAAGGCTCAGCGTTGTTCCCTTTAAAACCGACATATCACTATCATGACATGCTAAATATAAGCCACCGCATTGGGAAAAAATGCGACTTTTGGGAAGTAGTTTATAGCGGACTTAGCTCCTATACATAAGACAAAGGAAAGCCACTTTTCCTCAACTCCAAAACCAAACTGAATTATATGTATTTTGTCGTTAAACGTGAAAACTTGCTAGGACGGTACAGGAAAATGAGCAGACGGTGAAAGGGTCCCTTCTCCAGACAAACGCTGCGAGAATACTGCAGAAAGACTGAGACGGACAGCCAATCCCAACATGGGCTATGCAGGTACATGGGGGCTTTTGCTCTAGGTATGTATGGATGGATGCATAGATCCGCTGCTACTGTGTGAGCTTGAGCTTATGGCTTTGGACGCTGTTCAAGTCACAAGACACGGGTTTCACATTGGCAAAGGAAAAGTATCGTTTTTATCCAGCTCTCCGGGTATAGCGGAAGCAACAGCAAGCAGAATATTATGGACTAGGAATTTTCATAAGCCCGCAGGTATTTTTTTTCTATATAAAAATAACATCGTTATGTGCCATTCTTTATCCAGACAGTCGCGTTTTTTGTCATGACGGAGAAAGCAAAAGTAGTGTGTTAGGTACTTGTCTGTAACTATCTCCCAAGGGGATCCAAGGCTTATTGCACTTTAAAATGCAAAATATTGGCATAATATTTGTTTTTGAAGGGTAACATATCCCTTATGAAGGTCCTGAACTAACGATAATTTTTCCTGGATGACCTGCCCTCTTATTCTCCAAATACACTTCCAAACTAGCGTATGATGAGACGAGACGGACTTCCCTAACTATCTTTAACTAAAACCTACAATTAACTTGTCTCCAGTTCGATTTTTTACTCCAAGAAATACCAGTAAAGATGCTCAAATCCAATTCAAAACTTAACGTAAAATGACTCGACTCCAGCTCACATTAAAATGCAGTTTTAACGACTTTTATTTTAACATAAACTTTTTTCTTTTCTACGTAAATCACAAATCACAATTAAATTCTAATTCTAAATTAAAAAATTACCAATTGACAACAATCCTCCATCCAACCCAGATGACTACTCCTCTCCATCCATGACAATGACGTGAGCTGTCAAAAAAGACAGCTGAAGTTTCCTTTCATCAAAAAATGGGAAAACAAGGCACCGCCAAATCGTTGAAGACAAATTGGGGTAACGTGACACGTATACATGCATACGTAACTTAAAACTAAACAAAGACAAGAAACATGATGCTTTTGTTAACATAAAAAACATGCCATTTCATAGATACAATTCATAGAAATTTCATACATTTTTAAAACACAAAAATTATTAATTTTCTGCTGTGAACAAATTGGAAAAAGTATGGAACATGTAGAGTAAAGTCTGGGCTACAATCTCCATGTCCCAAACCCACTTGCTGACCCGAAATTACCCTCAAAAAAGCCTCCCAGGAAACCCATACCCAACCTACAAATTCCCTTCTGAAGCCCTAGGAAACGCATACCCAACCTCTGGATCCGAGTTGTCAGGTTGAAGGTGGCTTTCCCTATCCTCCACTTGCTTATCCAAGTTCACTCCGGAATATTCCTCCCTCCCGTAAGACGCAGTCTTATCCGAAATGTTGAGTCCAATGGGGCACACCTTCACGATATGACGACGCAGGTACTTAAAGGTTACTGCTTGGCTGTTACCTATGACTGGAACCTTTACATCCACAACTCGCACGCGGTTGTCTCTTCCTGGGTAGGTCTTCACAATGACACCTTTCTTCCAGTCGCTACGATCTGCCTGATCATCCAACAAGAGAACGATGTCTCCCTCCCGTATTTGGCGGTGTTCCTCGGTCCATTTCTTCCGGGGAATGAGAGTAGGCAAAACTTCTTCTCTCCAACGCTTCCAAAAGGCTTCTGCTAACTGTTGAGCGTACCTCCACATGCGACGACCATTTTCCCCTTCGTGGTATTGCCCTGGGATGAACTGACCTGGTACGCATCTCAACTTCAACAGATGGTTGGGAGTGATGCACTCCGGATCTTTCGGATCTGGGGATGTCACAGACAGAGGGCGGCTATTTATTATGGCCTCAACTTCGCAGAGTAACGTCAACAAAGTGTACTCCTTCGGCACTTGACATCGGAGAATTCTGCGGAGTATCTTCTTTGTAATGCCTATCATTCGTTCATAGACCCCTCCCATATGAGGCGATGCAGGTGCAATGAAGTGCCATTCCAAACCGCGACGAAGCAGAGATTCGGCAATCTTTCTTTGATCCCAATCCTGGATACATTTTTGAATCTCACTATCAGCTCCTCGAAGGTTGGTCCCGTTGTCGCTCCAAATATGGCGTGCAGGACCTCGACGAGAGTTAAAACGAACAAGGCAATCGATAAAGTCGCTGCTGCTGAGCGATGGGACCAGGTCAATGTAGACCGCTCTTGTCGTCAGGCATGTGTACAGAACCCCCCAACGTTTCTCATGTCTTCGCCCTATTTTCACCTCTATGGGTCCAAAAAGATCAACCCCAGTATGAGTAAACGGAGTTTCATTGCTGGCCATCCTTCCTTCAGGTAAGTCGCCCATCACTTGAGGAATCGGCTTGGCTCGTTCAATTCTGCATGTCATGCACTTCTGAATCACGCTCCGAACTAAAGTACGGCAATCCAGGATCCAGTATTTTTTCCTAAGGTTATTGATGACTGTTTCCTGCCCCTGATGGGCGTTCAAAATGTGACTCCACTCCACAAGCAGCCTCGTGTACCGATGATGAGGATCCAAAATGACAGGATACTTCACGGCTTCAGTGATGTTCGGAGCATTTCCAATCCGTCCTTGAATCACAATCAGTCCGTCCTTCACGGTAGGTGAAAGCTTGTAGATTCGGCTCTTCGGGCTTACTATTTTTCCTTGTTTCAGTAATGATAGCTCCTCCCCAAACGAGTCTTGTTGAACCTGCTTCATCCACATATCTTCTGCGGTCTCCAGTAGAGATGGGGTGACTTGAGGAGATCCTTTCTTCATAACAAATTGGAATGAAGCTATCCACTGGGCTGTTTTCCGCACAAGTGAAAACCAAAACGAATAATCATTTTCGTTTGGCAAAGGATAGCGTAGGGGGCCTTTCTTCAACATCATGACAGCGCCTATCTTCTCCAAGTCTTCAGTCTTCGGTTCACCACCATCTGGGCAGGCCAATGTTCCTCACTTTTGTAGAGAAAATCGCTTCCCTTTAACCAGCGGCAGTTTGAGGTGAAGTCC
>JAQGAI010003713.1:0-10378 GCA_034696905.1 Lepidocyrtus violaceus
GAAAGTAAATTGAAATGGAGATTAATGGGAAATACACGTGCGTTTGCTGGAACCAACTGAGTAAGCATTTTTTTGCAAGAAAGCAGATGCGAATGAGGAATGTACTAAAATGGTAATGCCAGGGGAAATGGTACACGTACTCAAAACGCACACGTAACATATGAAAGTAGGCATAACAGTTTTCTCTGTACTCCTCGCAGTTTCTGAAGCTGAGAATGAGAATAGGTATGTATGTCTCTCGGTATGCAAGGAAGCTCGATACGCGATCGGATTTTTGCAAGTAAAGGAAGGAGTGTAAAATTACTGCATTGCATACAAGTCAGCCACCCACCCACGCAAAGAAAATGTGATCGTGATGATAACCATCACCACCATTCATGATATGGAAATACGCGCCGTAGTTTTTACTGCGGGAATGCAGGAATTTTATCAAAGAAGTGAAGTACAAAAAGCCATACCTATAGTGTATGGTAGTTACGAATTTCATTCAATTTCCTGGCCTTACAGCTAATTAACCTTTTCAACTTTTGGGTTAGTCGCGATCGGGAAGGATCAATGTAACTATTTAGTACTCAATATTTTAGGGTTGCATTCCAAAACATGCTAAGATTCGTAATTAATTTTTGGGTTGGAATTAGATTAATTTGCAAATTTAATTACTATTGAGTTAAATCTTACCTCAGGGAGAGAATGGTCTGGAAAATTGTCTATTGTTATGTATCACACTGCAGACTATTATAAGTGCTCAGGTACTAGATCAAAGCTAATTCATATGTATTCTGCTGTTGGCAGGCAGCTGCAATGCTTAACCGCAGACTTTTCACCCGTAAACACAAGCCCCAGTTTGCTGACAGGGCTAATTAGGAAAGTTGAAGTACAACTGGAAGTGTTATGCAACTTGCAGAAACTTCCCTCACCACAAATCACAAACAGTACATAAGCAATGATTGGGTAGGCAAACAAACTAGATCCCAAACCCAACTCACTTCCTCATGAGAGTAAACTCAAGCGTTAAATTAGTCTCTCTTTTTGTTTACTTTCTCCCTCACGTAATTTAATCCCAACGGTGGTAGTAAAAGTAAAACAAACAAACAAATGCTTCGGAAGTTTCAGAACACTGTGTATTGAAAACAGGAAATGCTCATTGCATTGATTTCCCCATCCAACCATCAAAATCAGAGCAGACGTGTTGTAATCTTCCCAAATCAAATTTGGGTTTGTTATCCCAACTTATGAATACGAATACTTAAAGTATGTCAACAAAAGAGTCAATCCCTAGACTAGCCATTAGTCATCCTCTTGATTCAAATAACTTTCATTGTTTAAGCTTGAAATATTCAGCTCACAAAAGAAAAAGAAAATACGTAAATTCCATCAGAAAAAGTTTTCCTATTTAAGGCACTTCCCCTTCTATCAATTTCTCCGTCCGCGTGATCTGATTTTTTTTCTCGTCTTTTTCAATATTAATAAAATTGACACGGATTGACGGAGCCTCCATTCATATAAAGCTATGCAGTCAATGGAGCCCAGAGTATATATGTAGCACAGCCACAGTCACACTCAAAAACATCAGATATGATATCAGATCCGATAAAGTTAAGTTGAGTTTATTCCAAAGACTAAAAAGGAATAGGAAGGTGCACTCTTGCAGAAGCACTACTTTATCTTGCTCCGAATACTGATCAGTTGCAACTGAGTGGTTGGCCAAGATGATCCTTCTCTTTTCTCTCGATCAGTAAGTAACATAACATGAGCAGCGGTGCCAGTAAAAACAAACCTACTATATATTCCACCAACAACAGCTCCCCCAAGCTTAGAGAAACAAGCACCATCAATCCAAAAAATACAAACCCAAGCAGTGAATGATTTAAGCCAGATAGCCTGGGAAAAGATGAAGATGAGGTATATTTTTTTTGCAAATATGTATATCCACTCACATCATAGATTTCTGCTCTACAGTAATGTACCTAATTGAATTCAATTTTCTGTAGATATTTTCCCCACAAAGAAAGGAGCAGCATTTCTGTCTATGCAAATTAGATAGAGGACCATTTATTTTCAGCTTCGTCTTTTTTTCAGTGGATTACGGCGAGGGAGGAAAAAATGGAAGAGCTTAAGCGGGCTCTTTTAGTTAAGCTCTAACTTTAATGATTGAGCATTAAGACGGGAATAAGGACGGATGGGTGGTGGATGGTGGAATATGAAACGTGAGTCGTTTGTAAGATGAATATGAGCTTCAAATATCTATTTCAGTTACTTCCGTACTTTGAGTATATAATTTGCATGCAAATTGGTGGAGATAAAAAGGCATGGCTTAGGCTAGACATTAAGTATGGCATTTTGAACTCTTGTGAAAACTAGTCGTATAGATAATCTGGTCATTAGACCAGGTTGGGTCGTAGATTTTCAAAAAAGTTGTAGGATCTTTCCGATAAATCCATTGGATTACGTAATGAATGTAAAATTTGATCTATGTCGATTAAACATGATTTTTACTTCTCTGATTCTCGATCTGAGCGAGTTGCATAATTGAATTGCTTCATTTACATAACTTTCCGCTAAAAAAAATTGGGAAGTTTCCCATGCTGAGCATGAGCGATGGGAATGAAACGTTGGGAATTGTAGCCAGCCATGTCATAAGCATGAATGGAAATGGAATATGGCAGGCCACATTATTTTAATTTGACAAGATTTTGTGAGAATAATTTTTGTGAATCAAATTCCCAAGCTTGCTTGACATAGGCCATGGCATAATATACCCATCTTCATTTACGATGATTTTTTTGTCAATTGAGAGATCTCCACTTCCTCTTTCCTATTCGTTTTCACCGCCGCCACCACCGCCAACAACATTACAGTTCATACTCCGGTGAAGTCGTAGTAGTCGCCAGAAGCACTTTGGAAAGTAGGCGCACTCATAATATTTATCTCCGATTTCATCAGTGCTGGGAAGAGTCACAGCTGCGTTTATAAATTCCGGAACGAGTAGAAATGTTGTTATATCATATCGGATTGCTTTCAGCCTCGGCTTGGAGTGGAAACTTTTTGAAATGGTATCAATTTTCAGTAGACCGATTCAGACGCCATCTCAATACTAATAAATTCTGTCCCCAAGTCTTTTAGGACTTCATGTAAGTTTCCCCCCCCCAAAAACTTATATAATCTACGGTTCACGTACTTTTCCGCGGACAGACAGAAGTTCATAAAAAATGACTACATCCATATCTCACCAGAACTTATAAACAAATAATGCACTTTTCCCAAATATTCGTAAGACATAGCTTATACGAAAGTGAAAGATGCTTTTCAAAAATTGCAATTTTGCGATACTATATTTTGCCAAGTTGAAAATATTTTCTTTTTTGGCTTTTTTGGGTCAAAATATTTAAGCATGGATGACACCCCCAAAGATGAAAACAAAGAGGGATCTGCTCTAATCATCACCCTGAATTCTTCTCACATCCCCAAATCCCCATTAAGGGAAAGCAACCACGGAGGAAAATGAAAGATACGGCCTGTTTGTTATTATTATTCCAAGCGATCAATCACCAATGCCACAAGTATTAGCCCATTGTGCCAGTTTGGAAGCGTTTGCCTTGGAAAAAGCAACACAAAAAAACTCCCTTTGGTAAATCAGCCCTGGGGAAATTCTTAAAAATGGAGAGAAATACTGCTGGTCATAGCATACCACCCACATGGTGTAGTAAAAAGTAAAAAGCGTAGATGGCTTATTATGGTTGCTGTGTTTTTCCTTCCTGTTTTATGTAACCCAATCATGTTGTAGATTTTTTTTCAAGTATTCCCTGCCTGCTCCAGCTCTCATCTTTTAAAAAACTCTGTTTTTTTCGAGATCGGGATGAAGGAACGGATGAAAAGTCAGTTTTAAAAACAATCCTGATCATCATCTTCTTCAGATTGCAAGATATAACCCAGCTATAAAAACTAAAACCACCCGCGCACTAGGGAAAACAACGTAATAAAAAGAAAATGTCTGAAAAAACACGGTCCGTGAAAACATAAACCGTAAAAGCAGTTTACATGCTTCCATGCACTTTTCCGAAACATGCATGTATGTGCTGCTGCTCTAAACATGAAATTGACTTTTTTTCCTTTGAGAGTAAAAAAACAAACAATTTATTTTATTTTTCCCTTTCATAATGTAAACAATGAAAGGAAAAAGAGTCAATGATGGAGACACGCTACCAGGCCATCAGCATCACCATTTAGAATATATTAGCATTATTCCACTCTGAAAAGTACGCCTCTTCATTTTCAGGGGGAAAAGAAGGGAACAGAAAATTGTTTGGGGTGGTTTTTATGTTACATGCAGGATTTCTACGAATCTGAACAGGATGGAAGGGAATATCATGAAAGTAATGATGAAACAACAAAACTATTTATCGTCACATTCATTCGAAGCTACAAAATGTACAATGGGACATAATACGTGATGCTCTTTGTTTATTGCAGATTTTTCAGAAAGATGAATTATGCATTTGGCCTAGTTTTCTCTGTAAATCCGGAGAAATTTAGCCAAAATGCTGTCCTGCCTGACCAACTTTTTTTCATACTTCCTAACATTCACCTAAAGGATGTCCCTTTCGCAACATTTTGCGGCAATTTTTGCATACCGACTGAGGAAAACAGTCTAATAATCCATCATATTTCACCTTATGTATATAGGCAAGCAACAGCCTAAATAGTAGGAAGGATTTATTTTCAGATTTGCCTGGAAAGAGGAAAAAGTAGAAGAAGTAAACAAAAACGTTGCGAACTTTCTCCAGAGAAAGTAGCCCGAAAATGCTGAAGCATATTGCGAATTAGTCATGCCTGGAATGCAGAATACCTACGTTGCAGAGCCCCCCTCAAGGAAGGATGTGTCGCATATGCCAACTTCCTTCCAGCAAGTATTACTCACGCCATATAACTATCCCACAGCCAAAACCCAACCAGCCAAAAATTCCACACTGATGGGACTAATCAACCATTTTTGCTCCACATTTCGCAGTATTATATTGTCATGAAATGTCACATGCCATATCAAACAAACGTTTTTGGATCGCTGTGGATATTTTTTTTTGTTCAAAAGTGAACGTAATGAGAGGAGACATGTGAGGGCCACGTATTACGTATTGCATCTAAATTAATCGCGCAATAATTATGCATGGACAAGAGAACGGTTTCTAATCTAGGATTTCTTAGAGTGCCCCAGTTTGAAAGCTGCCATCTCCAAATTTTATAATGATGATGATCATCCCACGCCTCCCTTTTTATTGTTATGTCGGCACTTCATTTTTAAAACTTTTTATTGCATTCCCTCTCGCCTGTCTCTAACGATTAGACGGTCATCGCCATCTTCTTCATCCTCAATGGGAAATGGGCCTATTAAAAACGGAAATTGAACTGAATTTTCATGGGGAAGGAAGTGAAAATGCAAATTTCTTTTTTATGATCCACCGCTTTTTATAGTAACTGTATGTACAAGAACTTCCTATTTAGTTCCAGCTGCGGACATAAAGTTGAGGTCAGTGTACTGTTCTATGAAGTAGGTAGGCAGAAGTTCCATTGACATGATCCGACATCCGACTTAATAGTTATTTTGGTTGCAGCCCAGTTTCTGCCTTCCGAATTAAAATGAAAATCCCTTGTAGGCAACTTTAGACATCCAGCCAGACCAGGTTAGGATCGTTCAAAGCTCTGACTATATTTCTATTACTGTTACATAATAAAATGCACAATGCACCCGGCCCACTTGAAAAAAGACTTGGGTTCTCTGTCCTGCCTGTCCGGATATGATATTGACTCGTGAATTCATGAAGGACGAAAAAAATTCGAAACAGTTCAACACAACTTGTTTGCACGTGCTTTAAAAATATTCCAATCTAAAATATAGGTACAAATAAGAAAAGGACCTGAAAAACGATTTTCAAAAGAGAAAGTTCGTTCATCTTTTACAAAAAACTCGAATCAAAGTTTTTTTCGAATCAAAATAATTTTTTACGGAAGTTCTCTTTTTTACTTCCCAATTTTTATGGGCAAAATCCCATCTATTTTGATTTTTTAAATTTCAATAAAAGTACAACTGGATTGGATTGATATTAGGTATTACGGATTCTTGTCAGGTTAAGATTCTTCCGATATACCTACACGTTGACGTAATCAAAAAGTATGTGCACCAACACTTATTCGCAATGGCGTGGCAAGATCCTCACTTCCTTTAAAATAATACTCAACAACCACCGTCGCTATTCCCTCTGTCAATGCCAAGAACGAGAAGCGGAAACAAATCTGAACAGGTTCGAGAAACCGTTCTCCCTCCTTTTCAATATTTTTTTTGGTGAGGATGATGATAAAAATATTTTAAGCCCATTATCTAACAAAAAAAATAGAAAGTTACATCTCCATGCGCCATCCTGGTGTACCTATATGTCATCGTACCATGATAATGATAAGGACATCAGAAGCGCTCTCACCCGTTCCATCTCCTCATTGGATTAAGATAATGGAACGAAGGCAAAGGCTGACTCAAGTTTAATAGTTAAACGACCTCATTTTTGGTTGAAAAAAAAAGCCCCAGCAGCAGATTACACTAGATGAAAATGCAAAATGCAAATGAGGAAAAACTTCGGAATGAACCTCGAGCACGAGGATATTGCTTTTTGACTGTTTGAGTCCTGACGCGATGAGGGAAAAGTTTCATCTGTTCTCAACCCATTTCCAACTCTAAACTTATTTTCCTCCTCTCTCTTTCTTTCATCTATTCCCCACCACTACCGCCGTTTATCTTTCAATGGGCCCATATGGAATGGGAGGATGACTGCTTTTAGATTACTACACAAAACAAACTCAGATGAATCCAATTACTATTAAGCCCAGATGAAAGAAGCTTCCCCTTGGCTAAGTTCTTACTATGAGCCCATATGTTTCATTCTAGTGAAACGAAAGAAGAAGAAACCCAGAAGTGAAAGAAGCGGCCAACAATAATTATTATTTCTGTCAGGAAAAATAAAGAAACACGCTTAAATTAACTTGTATGCCAGGCTTTGGCAAACGGCAAGGGTTTTGCGTAATTTTTGGAACATCGACTTGTGCATAGGTACGTATTTTTCTATTTCATGCATCTCTGAATTTTCATCCTGAAATCCTCCTGACGGAATATTGGGTGAACTTTCCAAGAGGAAATTTCATTGGATGTAATACAATCTTCAGAAGGACAGAAATACACTTTCTTTTTCCCCGACATGTGCAAAACAGGGTGAAATGGAAAGCGACACTTTCCCGTCAACTCCGGAGAAAGGTGGATAAAAGGAAATATGACATATTTCATGTTGTGCTCAGCAGCTCGGAACTAAATTATGTTCCCCTTGTTGCCCGGACCAAAACTTTCCATCTCATCATTATCTTCTTCTTTTTCTGTATCAATTTTACTTCTATCCAATCAACTTGATTCAATCTCGATCTCGAAAATTCCGATGGGTGAGTAGCAGCCATGAATCTGAAAGGAAGAGGCGGAATTGCTTCCATCCATCGTCCTTTATTATCAGGGAAGAAAAACTGCCAAGGACCTTTCCCGATATTTTTTCCAGTTTCCAAATGAAAACAAGTAGCTTTCCACCCCAAAGCTTTTAGAGAGCCACTGGAAAGAAAGTTCTGGAGGCCACTTTCAAGACCATGTAAAGATGGTGGTTGAGATAATAGATAGACTCTCTCCTGCCTTGTATGAAACATGAACTGTGGAAAGTCCCTGGTTGGGATTAGCAAGTTTTCAAGTTTATTGTCGAACTGCTCCCAGAGAAAGCTCATATTTCTTCTTTGTTTGCGTAAAAACTCAATTGTTAATCCTATAGTCATACTACATATACCTACCTATGGCCATTTGCTCCCCTTATCGATATGAGCCATGCCTAAATTCTCAAGGACATCAAGGACACAAGGAAAGCTAGCAAATATCCTTACGGGATGGCAAAACTCAAATCCACAAAATATGCCCTAAATAAACAGAAAAAAGTTTGAAACTGACGGATCCAGACTGAACTAACGTAGTCAACAGTGTAACCACAGTCATTCAACACAACTTCTGGTGGAGTCTAGTCTATTTCATGTCCATGATGTGGGTCATTAGCGGGATTAACTGAAGTAGTAGCAAAAATTTATGACATGCTTCAAATTGCCTTGTCGTCCTTCAGTCCAAGAGCTGGTTAAATCCGTTTTTTATATGAGTCATGTTATGGTTATGACATTACATTTTCATTAGCCGTGCTATTGTTCCGAACCGGATATTACGCAGTTATGTACGTATTTACTCATTTTCCTCGTTGTTAAGATATGGCTCGTCCCCATCACCACTCTCCCTTATCAATTAACCTCTTCCCTAATTAATCCACAATCAACTTTACATTACGTCACTTTCATAACTGGAGCAAGAGCGAATATGGTAGGCATCAGCAGTGATGCATCGCCCAATTGCTGAGATCGAGATAACGGCAACGGCTCTACTTTGCATTTTTATAGCTCATTGCTCATTCATGATTCAGTTCTAGCCGTAGTTTAGTAACCTTCAAGTGTACCTTCGCGTTCAAAGCTCATTTCATATGTGGAGGGCGACTGGAATCAGGCACAAGGGCATTATGTTAAAAACAAAGGCTCCGTGAACGAAAATTACTCTTCAAAATAAAATAAAAACCTTAATAAAAAGGAAAATATAACGCAATATTATTTTTCTTCTTTCAACCAGGAAGATACAGTGAAAGCCCATTTCACATTGCATAATATAATATGATAGGATGCTCAAGAAAGGCAAGGGAAGATCAAACAAACTTTTTGGAATTTTCTCGTAAACTCAATTTTATTGATGCGTAAGCCCCCTTCCCCTTTCGCTGGAACTCATCTTCAAAAACATTTTGCCTTGATCGGGAAAATAGTTGAAAAATAAAATGAAATATTAATGAAATTCTGAAGGGAAAATTCAGTTTTTATCAGGGAGCTTTAATGAGGTTAAACGGTGATATGGATCATGCATATTCTATTTGTATATAAAAAATGTAACCCCGAAAAAAGCTGTGCTTTCTCCCTGAATGAAAGGAGCTTAAATATCTGCGTAAGACCAGCACGATACTTTCTCCGGTGATGTTACATTATTCATGTTGTTTTTCTTCGGCACGTCAAGCAACGATGCATAATTTCAAATTGTTCTAGGATATGGGCTTGGAAAAAAGGAAGGAGGAAAGAATCCACATAGTAGATCGGAGTACCCTCATTATGAACCAGCGAAAACTGGTTTCCTTCCTGTCTGTCGCTGATGGTGCAAAACACATTACGATGAAGGGGTTGCTAATGTTATGTATGTTGTGGTGAAAAGGCATGAAGTGTGATATACGTGATGGTTGATGGGTTTTACGGGGAAGGATAAGGTAAACATCTGGCATGGGTTGTCTTCAAGAGAACAATGTGAGATAGACAACTTGACAACTTTCATTCTGGGAAGTGGAGAAACTGAGTTGTGGGAAAAACATCGTGAAATATTCAAATGAAGCGTTTTCGCGATTGTGAGATCTGAATGCACATATGTGTGACTGTGAATTGACTTTCTCTTTTGAGTAAACAATGCTGATAATGGAAAATAGTATTCCCCTACAACGGCTAAATTCCATAAAAAATGAGAAAACAATAGAAATATTCACAATTCTGCATGCCAATCAAGCTTTATAATATTCGTTCCTGAACCCTTCCATTAAATTCGCAACATATAGAAACTTTTAAACTAGATTTTGTATTGGATTCGCCTAACACTGCATGTGCAATAAATGGGGCTCTATTCAAATCCATTAGTCTATTTTGTAACAAACACTCAAGCAAATTGCTAGCTTTTTCGACATTCACTTTTGTAGTAACAGACTGATCGTAGGTAATAGACATTAATTGAGGATAATGGAAGTGCTGATTAAATAGTATCATGTCAGGATGAAAGCACAATAATGCTTATTGAAACCGTTATTGATTTATTGGACGGAGAGACCTATCTGTTTTGAATCGTGCCAAACAGGCATTTTTGTAGTAGTATTATATTCATGAGCTGGATCAAATAGACGTGTAAATAAAATTGCTAACTAATGTAAGTCAATTAATGACTAACTTTGGTATACCAAATGCTGCTTTGAAATAAAACAACCTTGACGTGACCTGTCTTTTACCCCAACATGAATTGTTAATTAATTAATTACATTCCACAAATATTATTTAATGAACCATCAGCTTAAATCCTGTAGTGAATCATGTCGTTATATTATGTTTGTATTCTAGCCTAGCCGAGATTTGCTAATTATATGCAGATTAGTTAATAAAAGTTCAAAACATGTTGAAGATTTAGGAACAAAATCAT
>JAQGAI010003714.1:0-10370 GCA_034696905.1 Lepidocyrtus violaceus
ATGTTTTAATATGAATAAATTCCGATTGACGTAAGAACCCAGGGCGGGATGTCAGTCGCAGAGTGTCCAAATAAAAATTTGGGTGGAGCATTTCGGAATTGGAATATGATTTGTTCTTCTATTATAAAGAGTCGTCATATGGTGAATTACATTATGGTATCAAAACTCTTCCGCCAACTGGGTTCCTTCTTTTAAGGTTCCCTCCTGTCATCATCATCATCATTCAAATTTCAACAGAGTTCAACATAAAAACTTTTTGAGCTCCCTTGCTGAATAGTTTCTTTTACTTCCCTGTAATGACTGTCTCTATGCAAGAACGAGAGAAAGAAAAAAAATATGATGGGTATAGATTTCACTTTCTCTTACCGTGTCAGTTTTCATATCGTTATATTCCTACTTTCACCACTTTAGCAATTCTTCCCATTCCAGTTTTATTTTTCAAGGAGAAAGTATAATAGGGACAGGGAGAAGGTAACAGCGGGGCTGAAAATAAAAGTCTGCTTGAGGAATAAAACAATGTAATTTTTTTAGATTTTACTACTCGTACCGTTCCGCCAAAAATGTTTATGATTCTCTCAAACCTTTTAGAGTAAAACGGTTCCCCGTTCTTCTGTACTTAATGCATCTATTTGAAGTGCATAAATGTACATGGGTTCATTTGCTATTCTGAAAGAAAGGTTGAGCAAGATGCTATTTTTGGAAATGAAAGGATCTGGTGAAAGCAGTGTGATCACAATGCAAAATAAACGTCGATTTCAACTGTGACAGGTAAAAAAAGCCGTAAACATTGGGAACAAAAGAACTATCTGAACAATTCCTTTGTCTTCAATCAAATAAGCTAGGTAGTTGTTTCTCAAGGTAAAATCTCATCCTTTGTGAACAAAACCTAACGTAGGTAATCATCATAGAAGGCTGTTACTTTTCGAAAGAAAGAAATACAATTGCACAATCCAAAAGACAAAAGACCGATACAATACAATAGAAAAACTTACCGTTCTACCTTGAAGAAGAATGACGGAACAATCCAGTACAACGTTTTGTCCGGCTTTCGCGGAAATATGGATTGTGGTTTTGTTCGATTCAAAGTATGGTCCGGTTACCCTTGAAGATGACGCCATCGGCATTGGTATCTCCATCGAGGATGATACAAGCTGATTAGATGCATCTCCCATACTACTAGTTGTCAATGTGAAAGGAGCCGTGACATGAGCAAAGCGCTCAGTTATCGTCCTCGCCGTACTCCGAGGGAGAGAAGTTGGTGAAGACGACGGTGGAAATTTGTGATACATGTTCCCCTCCGGTAAGGGATAAGAGGAGGAAGATGATTGGAACATTTCTTGATATTGACCTGAAGGCAAGGTCCGAACATATCCCTGACTTGAGGTGGATGCGGCTGCAGAGCCAGGAACCGTTATGTCACTCAATGTAGGAGACAAACTGTTCCAGTTTCCGGGAATCGTTTTGCTTGAAGTCATCCCCATTATTCCTTCTGCAGTTTGATTGTCCCTTGCTCCATTGCTGTGCACAATAACTCCTTCTGACTTCCCCTTTCTGATGAGGGCCGTCTCATTCCGTTGCGACCCTGCAATGAAACATTTCAAATGTATAAAGCTTTCCTATACTCCAAAAAAGCTACAATATATCCATCTGTATTGGCATTGGCATCAACCCGCATTAATTCTTCGTTTTTTTTTGCTTTGGGCTCAATCTTCCTTCTACATTTCTTCACTATACCAATTTGGATTGTCCTGGCCAAGTTTTCTTCTCAAAGCTTTTTGTGGTCAACGGTCAAACTGTAATAGTCCATGTCTCTCTCTCTTTTGGAAGGGCAGAAAAGTATGTTGATGGTAATAGTTATGGTCGGAGGGAAATTGTAACGGCAGTATACCGAATCCAGCACCAAAATCACTGGATCTGGATTAGTTGGATCGGATCAAACCAAACCACTTTTTGTGGTTGACATTTCTTCTCCGTAAGTTAACAACTCAATCGATGTACATTTTAAGCATTTTCCTCCATGCCCTAAAAATGTAACTTTCAACTTCTATACCAATTTGTGCGAGTTTCTCACGATGGCATGATGATAGTTTGATGTGTCCTCTCCTGAGCCAATCCATTGGGTATAAAAAGTTATTGAATTGTCTTGTGTCATCACATACCGTTGCCAGAAAGGGAAAAGAAAATGTCTGTACAAAACCATTATAAATTTTTTCAGCCAGTTAATTCCTTATTTTCTTCCCTTATTGCCCTGACGTCCTCTTGTCTTTCTTTCTATAAAATGCTTTTGCTTATTATTGTGTAAGATGCAGAAAAGTATCCTCGAGTTTTGGAACAAAGATCTTTATATTTATTACAACAAGAGAGGAGAGCGGAAGGAAGAATTCAGCTTTAACGTGAACTTTATGTTGCCCATTAGTTTTGTTCGAGAAACGAGCCAAACCACAAGTTAGAAGACGGGAAGAGGGACATAGCGAGGAGAGGGAAAAAAATAAGTTTGAGATTTTCCCTATAAGTTTAGCTGACTTCTTTATGTGTTTCCATCGACTTTCCCCTTCTTTATAGGGAGACCATTTACGAATAGACAATGACAGCTTCAGGAAACAAGGAAGCGAGCAAAAGTTAACGTAAGAGCAAACCCGGGTCACCCATTTTCCCTTGTGTTGTACTGTTTGTGATTTCCCTGTGATCTGATCCTGATCTTAGTTTGGAATCTGGAAGGGTATAAGTGGCAGGCAGATATAGAAAAGGCTTTAGCTTTTGTAGTGTAGCTTCAGCTACTTCCCTTACTTTCTATGCCCTACATGACACGAGTATAAAGCAGGGAATGACACAAAGACAAACCAAGCAACTAACCAAGGACATGAGCAACCGTTTGTGTAAGAGCCTTTCCCTTTTCTTTTCCTCTTTTCTCCAATTTTTTTCCGCCTCTTTTAAAGAGGAAAGAGCGGAAAGAAAGATGAAGAATAATAACAATATAGAATGCGCTCCACCGCCATTACAGTTGGCCATGAGCCAACAAAAGAAAATTTTCTTGTTTGGGATCCGATCCCTCCACTTCATGAAATCATTTAAGTCACTTTCTACTTTTGTGTAGAGAGCTCACGGAGATAACAAATGAGGACTGTTGCTGGTAAAGTGTGCAAATGAAATCGAGACGAACATAATTAATTGGTGAAAACTGGGTTATGGGCTCGTATTCCTATACTTGGTAGTAGTTGTAGAAAACTGGCTGTTTCTTCGATAATATCTGTAAGGGCACACCTTCACACTTGATTCCTCCCATTGTTCCACCGTGTACTACTAACTATGGTGAAATAGTAATATATAGAAATGCATAGACTTTTTCCTGGCTTATCAGTGCTTGTCAAGGATAAAGGAGCCCATATACGGTGATGATAACATTAAAATAAGGGATTAGTTCACACTCTTCCTGGATACGATGCATTTAAGTTATGAGGATGTATCTGGAAGTGACTACACATCCATTGCTTGCTATCCTGTGCACCAACCTATATTACATTTTTTGGGCGAAGTTCCCCCTTCTTCGTTGTTGGCAGCCTTGTCTTTAAAGCATTTGACGAAAAATTAGAAGTGAAAAAGAAATTGGAAAAACCTTAAATGAGCTTACAAAGGGAGAGAAAGGGGAGAGCTCTTGTTACCTACTCCGAACTTTAATGAAGCCACCAGCTTTGGCTAGGATCCAACATTATTTACGTGAATTCAAGCGTACGCCTTTGGCCTCCTTAAACACTTTCTCCGAATGAATGACTACTGCTTGTAATTTACAGTTAATCGGAAGATTTGGAATGGATTTTTTCCCTGGCAGTTTGCATTTATTTTCCCTGACAATACGCTTAGTATTTTCTTCTTCTTTTACAAAAAAAAAGAGAAGAAGAGCTGAATGGAGTCAAAGGTGAATATTTAGAATATTTATTTGCTTGAGCTGACAAGTCAACTAAATTTATTACAATTTATGTTCTGTTCTAGTCAGGGGAAAATAATGCACACATTTTTTCAAAACTTTGTTTAGAAGTCAGTCAGTTGCTTTCCCTTTCACCCTCCAACTTTCTCCCAATGAAAGGCTTGACTTAAAATGGAATTATACAAAACGGATGAGTTATTGCCTGAAAGCACTTAAGATATTATAATCGAAATAATCAGTACTAAAAACATTTTAAGGGGAAAAAGATATATAAACTTACCGACGAGGTCGACGACTGGGAATAGGACGAGAAGGACGGCAGTCCCAACGAGCGATTCGAACGGTATGCTCTTCATCGTAATTGAATCCGGACTAATTCCAGGGCTATCAGCGCGGTTTGGTTGTAATGAGATAGATAATTTAGTTACGTAATAGATACAGTTCAAATGTCTCTGCTCTGCACAATCCTCTCGATCCCACTGACGGTAATTAATTTTCAGTCTGACATCCGAACCAAAACTTTCTTTGCTGAGTTTGTAAACATGGTATTTAGGGGACGATTAGGTCTTTATGTTTACGGCATTCCCATACGAAATGCACAGTTGCAATTACTGGAGAAAGCAATGTTTGGCTTCATCTTGTTTATTAACTGGCGATGATCATTCTACTTTAGCTGCCTGTTCTTGTTTTCCACTTCCTCAGGTTTGTAAACATTTTACTCTCAACAACGGGTCCCTGCAATATAGAACACATAATTCCGAATAACAATATTTATTTTCCATTTGTTATTTATGAAAATGGGATTGTCGGTGAGCATTTAGTATTCAATAGACATATACATGTCCTTTCTCTACACTTCGGTTACTTTTCCTTCATATCATATATATTCACTCCATGCATGTGCTAGCGTTATATATGAGTCGAGTTGAAACACGAAATGGGTCAGGCAAGAACTTGAAAGTAAGAAAATGCGAATTTTTTTAAAAGAGAAAAAAAAACTTATCTCTTGCAGCTTCAGCTTTTCCCTATTCTTTTATCGGTACTTTCCCCACTGGTCTACTTTTTCATAGCTCGTTTTGCAGACCATCACCATGAAATTCAAGTAGAAAATGCGGAGGAGGAGAAGGAGAAAGTAGTATCAACCTTCTATACAAATATTTCTGTTACGTTCATTTTTTTCAATAACACTTCAACCCTTTTACTTTCCGTTTGCTATAGACATATCATAACAAAGTATCTTGATGGTTTAAATCCTTTGTCGACAATTGTAGCATGAAAGAACGAAAATGTTACTCATTCAGTGTGGTAGGGAAAGGTAGGGGAGGGCTGATAAACGACATCCTTCTTCCTTACCTTCGCTATAAATACTTGCATGTATAAGGTACTTCTCAGGCAATTGCGCTTGGGGAAAGTTTTGAGCATGATGCGGAGGGAGACCCTATTTAAAATATAGTTTTATGGGAAGTACCATATAAGGAGATACCGGACGGACAAGGCATGGGGGAATACCAGAGAAATGCGACTTTTTTCAATGGATGGGTGCTAAATAATAAATAGAGCAGTACAACGGGAACAGTCCCATCCTATTTCCTTTGATTTATGTGTTCCTTTTTCATCTCCATGTCTTGGGCTTGTAACAAAGAAGTGGGAGCACAATAATGCCCATTTCACCTCAAACAAGAAGACTCCCATCATCCGCGATGCTACAAGGTTGAATTGAAAAGGGATGCAAAGCACTTTCATTCATGTGTTGTTTGCGTTGATGTGGTAAAAAGTGAAATGTGTTGTTGTTTAGGACTTCCTCACAAAGGAAGGAGAAAATGTTTTGGCGGCCGTTTGTCAACCAGAAAAACTGCTATGAATGTATCCGAGAGAAGGGAACAGTGGTTAAATTATATTAGGATTGGGGGGAGCTCATGCTCAACGAAAACATTTTCATTTTAATGAAGACGCAAAGGAAATTGGAAATTACAGAAATCCTAACGCAGCGTGAAATGGAGAAGGATGTGGCTAAAAGTAAACTTTACAAATAAAAAGCTATCCTGTTAGGAGGAAACCACAAATGGCAAGGCTGTTATCTATTTAACGAAGGTCTTCCCTAATGATAAATTGCAGTTAAGCTGCAGCACTTTATTCTGCCCTGCTTTTTCATTAAGATTCTGTAGTTGAGAAGCACTTAATTAATGTTTGGAATTTTAAAGAGCAGGATTTTTAGAAAATGGCTGTTTGTCTAATTGTGAGCATGCAATGATGCAATTTAAAGTCTACATATTTCGTAATGAATTTAGTATCTTGTAAAAAATTAGAATTAGGCTGAAAGGCTATCATTGCAGAATGTTTCCTACGAATAGTACACATGCATACCACACGTGGCTCTAGTTTTCTTGGAATGCATCTCCCGTATTTGCATTGTTGCTTACTAATGGATGAAGAAAGTTTCTGAGTAACTTTTGATAACGTTTCAAACAAATATTTGCAGTTGTAGAGAGAAACAAGCATTTCCCATTTGGCAAGGTTGTCACATTTGAACTGAATTAATTTTGTATGAAACATTACTAAGAATACGAATTTCGAGCTTGTGACATTTTAAAATTTAAGTTTCCTTAATGTTGATAGGCTTGTGACTGATATTGTTTGCTATTCAAATATCTGAGCATCAAAGAAAGCTATTTTTTTAGTCAAGTATAATGAACCTGAAACTGATGGTGGACAACCCGTTGAACAGCCTGATTTCCGGCTTAAAAATTCGAAATATGACTGCGTCATACAAAATCATTCGTTGTATTGATTTTGACTTATCCCAGCAATCTCTCAAGTGATAAATGCCAACCTAGTCAATAGTGCACTTGAATGAAAGACATGGTAAAACACTGCCTAGTATGAAAAGTTGAGAACGCTACAGAGCTTTCTCGGCGCTTGCAAAAAGGTCGTATCTCAATGCAGTATCTATTCGGAATGAAGCAAATAAAATGTCATCATGTATCGATTAAGGATTTTTAAAAGTTACGGTAGATCGTAAAAGGCAGAATGGCTGACTAAGCAAGTGCCATGTCAGAATTCTATACTGGCTTCCTGTGAAGGGGTAAGAATGCATACCTATTAGTTAGAACATGCCAGACAATACTTTGCAATTTTCTTCTTCCTTCGAGTCCATCAAAGAGTTAAGACGGGGTTGCGACATAATGGAAACGGCACTTTCACTTCAAACAGGAATACTCAACTCACTCGAGTGAAATGATTATTCTGACTGATACTGGGACGTGATCATTGATCATCATCCAAGTAAACATAATACGCTTAAAACTTTTAAATTTCTAAATTCCTCCCTGGGACAGCTGAAACTTTGAAAACACGTTTATACTCTCTGGGTACCAACTTTATGAAAGTTGGAAAGTCATGGACCAATTCGGAGTTGCCCTTCCTGCATATTCAATTCGAAGAGACACATACCTACTAGCATGATTGTGAATCGAATTAGATAAATCTGTTTTTGACGATTTGTCAAATGAGACTAAATATTCGCTTCTTTAAGCACGAACCTTTCTTTAAAATGGATACCTACCTATACATCTAGGTACATCTGTACTTTGTTTTTTTATGTCACTTTTCTATTTCATTCATCTTTTTGTCGCTCTATAGCACAAAGAAAGTTCGCTCAACTTTAAATTTTTGGAGAATTTGTTAAAAAGCCTTCTACATTTTCATCACGGAGTCATACACATAACTAGCACATCCTTTAACTTTCATTTATCAAGGGACATTAAGAGACAAACTAGATTTGTGTACTGTGCTATAAGTTACGTAAGGATTGTCATATTTAATATTTCTAAGCAGAAGTGACGATGTGACGATAAAACAACTTTTTAATGTAAATAGAAGAACCAACACAATGCATGTAGAATTAGTTTGTCAAATAAAATGGATAGGTTGTAACCTCAAATGTCTCGTTTATTAAAAACAAAAATAAAGGAACATGTTGTGAGCACCAAACTAGTTGTAGTAATACTAAATTACGATTGTTCCAAAGCCCTATCCATTGTTGATTCTTGCATTGTGATCGAAGTCTTTTTTTATTTATATACAAAAATAAATGTTTGTTTCTTCTTTTGAGAAGGAAGCTAATTTAAACTTGTAAGAAATGGGCTACATTTATAACAAAAGGTTTCAATGTTTTTGTTGCCTTTCCAAATTTCAACATAAGTGGAAAAGTTGAGCGCACGTTGCAATGCATGAGAGAGAAAGTGAAGACACGCAGAAATATTAGTTTCAAGAAAGGAGAACTGACTTGCGAGAACTCAGCCAAACAAATGAACGAACTTGGAAAAGTATCATAAAGTGCGGCGTTCCGTATTTTTCTACGCATACAAGAACGGCATATTTATGGCACTTCCGGTAGTAATGGGACGCAAGTGAAATTTCTAAATTCATCTGACTGGTCTAGGTACTTCTATGAAAGGATTTGGATAAGGCAGCTCGAAAGTTTTGATACTGATATAGATTTTGCCTCCTCGAGTTGACCCAATGACAATAACTTATGAATTTCTCAGCAGAATCTCAAAAGGGGAATATCTGCATATCCTGTCTAAAGTGTCTATATATTTCATGCTTCTTGTTCTTGTTCTTTTTACACTGCGTATAAAGACATTTGGCCAACTCCATAACAATGTCACTGTCCCATGTCACCCATCCATATCGTCAAGCTACATAGATATATCTTTTCATTCTTTCTTTTACGAAACACCAAAATTTCTGGTAGGCAAAAAAAATGAAACTTTTAACAAGTACAAACCCAGCGCAGTATGTTGCTGCATTGTTCCTTCTAAACAAAGACGGCACCTACATTCTTCCTCTATAAACATAAAGAAATTTACACATGGCCGCAGCAAACTTTCCCCAGTTCTTATTTTTTCATCCATTTTTCAGCAAAAACAAACCGCACAATGGCAAACTTTTTTTCTGTATCGTTGAGGAAAGCTCCAGAACTCCCCAGTTTTTTGTATGTAGTTGAAAGAGAAAGTGAGTAAAATAGCTACAAAGCCTTTTCTAATCTAGGAACATATGCGTAAGGTACTTCTCCATTGTATTGTGTACAGCTTCTGATATCTGATAATATTTTTTGTTCATTGTGCTCGCTCAATGCGAGCTGCGCCAATAAGATTATAAAAATAGGTAAACCACATTAAACGAAGCTACCAGCGGAATACCTACATATTATTCTGTTATTTTTTTGGAGCGACCGACACAGCGTAACAAACAAGCAATTTTTTTTTTACAAATGGTAATAAATACATGGATTTTGGTAGATGCCAACATATTTCATAAATAAAGCGTGTAGGAAGAAAATGTGGAGGGAGGGATATTGGCTTCCCTGTCCCAGTCATCCGACATTCCCGTATGTAAATCAAAATATGGAAAGACCCACTGCTGTGCTGATTTCTCTTTCATCATGTTCCCCAACCCAAACTCTTATGTAACTAGTGTGGCCAAGTCCACATGCAATCTGTTGGATTACAAAGGAAAAACATATGAAAGAATTTTGCGTTGTCAGTTTCGGCGGAATGAGGACGGGCCTCTTCATAAAAAGTATACTATTTAAAAGGTAAAGAGTGAATTCATCTTCCTCTGTAAGCCTGGAAGACTCTATCCGAAGCGAACAGATATACTATTTTCTCTTATCTTCCCGACCCTTTCCCCAGTCTGTATGGAATTAATAAGTCTAAACAAGCCACATAATAAGTAGAAAGACACAAGTTCAAGCTTTATTATATGAGATTTGTCAAATCATATTAGGCAACTGGCTGGAGCCGAGAGCTGAAAGAGAAAGCTGAAAAGTGGAGTAGACTTTATACTTTTGGCTTCTGGATTTCGTTTAGAAAGCCACTTTTTACTGCACAAGCTTTATATTAAAATTTTAATCATTTGCCAGGCTACTTGTTTAAGCTTCCATATGGGCATGTGTTTATGAATGATACATTGTTGAAAAGTGGCTTAAACTTTTTATCCGCTTTACTTAAATCCAGTTTAACTGACACGCATTGCCGAAATAATTGGATTTTCTGGGGAGCTCAAAACATTTCAACTTTTTCATTAGCCTAAGCCAAGGTAGCGTAATTTTGGGAGTAGGTTGTCCTTGACTGAAAGTAAATGACCGGAGAAGTTCCCACTTTTAACTCCATAACAAGAAAATGAAATAAATAAGACGTGAAACGTAAATAGACCTACTGCTGGAGAATAGACAGGCCGGAAACCACCGCCAACAGTGCCAACTTAACTTGTCAAGTATTTCTTGGATTACCTATATTACCTTCTCTTTACATATCAGCTCCTCCACATAGGTATTTTCCTACAAATACCTGGAAATAATTTCAGTACCCCTCTTAGAGTATCCATGTAGTAAACTAGAGAGGAAATGTTGGAAAATTCTATGTGAAGAATCAAAAAAGCTTGT
>JAQGAI010003715.1:0-10370 GCA_034696905.1 Lepidocyrtus violaceus
CCAGGGTCAAATTAACACGGTGTCGGATGTAATACAGTTGTAAAATAATGCTGGATAAATTGATTGAATTGAGATTTAATTGTGTAAATTAAATGGGAAGGAAGAGTTGCAATAAGTTTATTGAAAATAAGCTCATCCGCCTACGTAAACGCTTCTTCGAAACGATTAATTTAATTGCATTTAGTATCATGCCAGCACCATCCTCGCAAAAGATATTCAAGATGTTTCAAGCAAATTGCAGTTTAAACTAGTGAAAGCTAAAATTAGTAAAATTTAACAGCAGGAATTACTTTTTAGCAAAGAGAAAGCATAATATTATCATATCACTTTCGTCAGTCTCAACTTACCCCTTTTTTCATGAACTTAACTTACTTATGTCGGAGATTCGGAACTTTCCCTTTCATAATCTTAAAAATGATAGGATAATTGCAGGCAAACAGAAACTGGCATGCCTGCATGCACAGAAGTGGGTTGACGTTGACGGGTTGGTAAAAATATGACGGGTCCTCATAAAAATCGCCGTCACTGCATCCGTTTCGAAAGGGAGAATTTTTATTTCATAAAATTTTAGAGATATGATTTCGTGCTGACTGACAAACATTTTTGGTGTTCGTCTTTCTTCATCCATGAAAGAGTGGATGAAGACATAATATTGTACCTAGGTACATACCTACATATATTTACGTAACTTGTCATTATGAACCCAAAGTTCATATGCAATCAAAAACGAATCAATATTATTCAAAGTCATGTCTCATACTAAAACTTTTTTTTATTGAATTTTTTAACTAAGGTATAAATACTTCGTGTAGCTCATTACGGATGAAATTTTCTTTAAAAAAAACTCTGGTCATCTTCAACATCATTTTCCACTCCGTCTGTAAGTTCATTTCCAAAATAAAATTCAATTAATATTAAAAGCAAAACTATAATAATTAAATCGTCAGTTGCTCATCCAACCATACAAACTTGCAATCATCAATTTCATGCAAACAACATCATTTTGCCTGTCTCTTCCCCTCAAGCGATTCTGATCGTGAGAAAAATGTGGGGAGCTCTGATCCTATCAGTTTTAGTAAGTGGGCTGCACTCCGTGCGCTCCGAAAACTCAACATGTTTGCCGGTGCCGAAGACCTGCGGCTACTACAAGGACTGCTTGGAGCCCGTAGTTCAGTGCGGCCCTGATGGATATCCTTTGGGATATGGAGACCGCTACTGTAACATTTTCAAGGAAGATATGAACAAGTTTTCTCCACATGGACAGGATTTTCTGTATACTGGGATGCTTTGCCTTCAAAAGGCTTTACTCCCGGTATCCTCCGGCCAATTATCGATAAGTTGCACGGAGCTGAAAAAATTTGCATTGAATAGTCATTATGAGTGCTATACTCAAGGGAGGAACAATGTTTGCAGCTTGGGTGCCAAGGATCTAAGTTTATTGGCGTATATCATCCGGCGGGAGTTCCTGGATACTGAGAACTACTCGATTTTTCTCCGAGTATTTGGCTACTGTGGGTCCTCTTTTGTTCAAGGTTTGAGGGGTTAGGGTAACATTGTCTCCGAAATGGCCCGATTGACATTTTGAAAGCTTTACTAAAATTACTCATTTGAGCAAAAATGATAAGATTACAGAATTATTAGTGAGATTAAATTTTTAAATAAATACGTTGATCCCCAAAGCATAAATGATTTTTTACGGTGTTTTCTTAAAATTATGAATTTAGCATTCAGTTTGCAAAAATTCATTTGGCTGAGGAAAATGCTACTTCTTCAAACCTTATGATTGGCACATAAAAGCAAGCGCGTCATGTTACAGTCTGAAAGATGAACAAAGAGCTTTATTTTGCTTTTACAACATTATTGAACTTGACATTTGCTAGTGGAAAAACAAAGAGCAAGCAATTCCCAAATAGTTTTTTTTTTTAATGCGGTGAGTGGTATGACATGTCTTACAAATTCTACATTTGACTAGACAATGCACAATAAAAAATAAACTACATCGTTACCAGATAAACAGATAAAGACTAGCTTTATGACTATGACTAGAATTGAATTAGGTAGGTATTAATCCTTATTTCGACCAGACGCTATACTGATTGATTGACACTTGAAATAGATTGGATTTTTTTTGCTTACCATCAGTTATGTATTAATTGCACATGTGCACATGATGTGGCAATAATTTCAAACTTTATCAAAAAGTCTGATAAAAAGATAAATCTGTTTATCAAAAGATAAATGTATTTAAACTTTTGAATTTTTCTTGCCCTTTTCTAAACTGCAGCATGCTGGTTGGAACAAGTTTTAATTTTGCAATGCACTAAAATGATAAAAATCTTTAACATACATCTGAAATAAATGTACTTTTACAAATATGGATGTATGTTCATCCACTTACTTTGTCGAGGTATATGTACCTATTGGGATTTACTTTGGTAAATGATGATTGCGTAGGTTATGACCAGTCCAAACATCTAAATCCATAATATAATATTTACATAGCTTAGAATTTTGTAGTCACAATCAGGCTTGATTAAAAGAATTCATGTAATGGTTTTCGATAAAACGCACCGATCCTAGGAATTGATAAGTGATGGTGAAAAAGTAACAGGAAATCCCGATAGGGTCGACTTCGATCTCATTAGAAATTGCCAATAATTTTAAGTGCTTCTGTAGGGATATTTCTTCAAGGTCCTCTTGTTTCATGCTTATCCAATTTCTTACTGATGCCCTTATCTGTGATTCAAAATGGTTATTTTGTTTTACGGATTTTATAAAATCAAAGTTAAAATTGGTTTTGCATATCACGATTAATTAAATATAAAGTCTGACCGAGTGATGGATATGACAGGATGTGCCAAATATGGCGATATTTTGGACCACAAAAAACACAATGTTGGAAACGGTGTCGGTGACCACCACCTGGACATTTGCATAGTAGCACACCGTCGTGATGTACATCATTAAAAATAAAATCCCGAAAAGCTGATTCGATCTGTTTAGCAACTCCCTCAGCGTTTTATACAAATTATGACCTTCATCAAAACTCAATGTATCCTTGTCATCATTGAATCTTCCTTCAAAATGCTTGACAGCTTCCCACAGAGTGAAGACAATCATTCCGCAAGTGCATTCCGGAAGGGCATGGAGGGTAGAAGCTATCAGATAAGCAATGACAGATATGTCATGGAAAATTGTTTGGGAGCGGCAGGGCAAAATGGTTCCAGGTTTGGATAAACCCTGGAAAGTAGTTTGATTAAAAGCGGAAAATTTCAATGGCCCAGAGAAAAGAGACGTTATCCAATGAATGGGGGCCAATAAAGTATTTTTGAATTCAGTTATGGATCGATCCAAGAACGGGCTGCTTGCATCCATGGCATGCACGTTGTACGTCAGTAATGAATGGCAGCAGACCATCAGGAAATAGCCCTAAATTAAAGTTAAAATGTTAAATCCGAATTTCCCACTAACTCTTTTTTAAATTTCGTAAAAATTATAGCTTTCACTCACAACTATAGCGTAGGAAAATAGAGAAGACTTTGGTGAAAGTTTATGAATTTCGTTAACCAGCTTCAGCAAACTTTCCCTTCGAAACCACAAAATGAAGAGCATAACCCATACCACTCCATGCGAGCAATAAAAAGTGGCCTTCAAAAAAATCCTGCTAATCAGGTCGGTAGTCTCTTGGAAAGGAAAGGACCACACTCCAACCTCAAACGAAAGCTTCATTATTAAGGCCTGAGAAATAATAAGGAGAAAGCAGATTGCCTTTCTCCATTTACGTATTCCCGCTTGGACAAATGTACAAGAGTGGCATTCCCACTTGATGTAAAAAGGAGAGGAAAATATGATGTAGAAGTAATTAACATACGAGACGATTAAAGGCTGTCGGAATGTTAGGAATTTTAAGTGGGGTGGGATGGAAAACGAAAGTCTGTCGGATAATTTCTGGCGGAGTCCCATTTTGTTTCTATTTTTTTAAAGTTTGTCATTCATGTGACTTCTGACCTGAAACTAGGGAAAGGTGGAACTAAATCCTGCTGAATTTTTTGTAGTGTGTAGTGAAGTACAGTATAGTAAGTGCAGGCACGGCAAAACCATACATGCCTACCTATTTCTTAAATTTTCGGGAGGGGTGGGGCATTATGAAATCCACTTTGATAATGAATGAATGCGTTTGCTTCATCGCATATGTTATATCACTTTTATGGATGACCTTCAACGGAAATAGCTAGGCGAAGAAAAGAAAAAGTCAAGTTGTATGAAGTGAAGTAGAAGATGCTATCTATCGATTAAGAACCATTCTCTGTCCTGTTGTGCAGCCCCTTTTTATGTACGATAACACATTTAAAGCCCATTTTGTTGAAAGTGTTACGTGGAAAATTATGTCACTGTTACATTCATTGTAGCTATACAAATATGCAAATCATGATACGAATGCTGATGATGCGATGGTGTAAAAGTTAAATGCTTACCTAATATGGTACAAGTATGAAAGTAAACTTTGTGGAAGCGGAAGTTTGTTTTGTGTTAGTTAAACCAATGATTTTATTATGCTTACAACAAGAGAAAGCTTTATTATATTTTAATTTTCCTTCTATGTAAAACTAGCTTTTACTTGTATTGCTTGCACTTGGGGCATTCCTTGTCGCAAACTGACATGTCGACTTCTTGGTAGCCTGCGAATTATTAAATTCGGTAATTTTTTTAAAATTGTAATTCAATATTCATTTGCATTCAGCATTAATGGAACAGGAGGAGTATGGATGAGGAGCTTTCTTACCATAGTCGGTACAATCGAAATGGCAGCGATTCCGGTACCGATACAAGTTGTAGCCGTATTGGGAGCGGGACTTCTTGCCACAGATTGGCTCAGCCGGCTTGTCCTCACATTTCTTCAAGCATGCGTCGGCTTTGGGCTCCGCAGAGACCTCCAACAGGATTCCCAACAGGAGGACGATCAGGATCGGCTTGAGAAACTTCATGTTTCTTGTGTGGTAACGCTGAGAATTTCTAAATTAGTTGAGGGCAAACTGTCAGACAGAGAATTTGGAATGAGAATGCAAACCACAAAACCGTTGCTTTTATTAGATTGGAATAGCAATAAAAATTGGATTTTTCATAGGTATGTACATAGTCGCTTGATTTCATCCTGTAGTTTAGTGTGACGTAGTTAGATAATCAATTAAAATCCCCAATCAGTTTACTTTACAGTAACATGATGTTGATGTGAGTTTGTTTTAGGATGTCGTTATATTTACAATTAGTTTTTATGAAAGGAAATTACAGACGCAAATGATGATTTAAGAAATACGTATTTACAAGAAACTGTACATAGCAATGGCATCCGATGGAAAAGCTGAAAGCGTCAAGAAATGCGTCAATAATGTGTCATGTTTTATGTAAAATTATTAACGATTATCTAACTTTAAATGTCTCTGTTATTCATGTCCGCTCGTGCATGCTTATTAACTTACCACATTATACCATTCTTAAAGAGCGTATAAAATTGCGTTGTGTCATTTCACAATGATAAATGGATTGTAAATAGCTACCTAAGTATGGTCTGTTATGGACGTATATTCTAATTCTTAATACAATAAGCCACTTAATCTAGAAGTATCCTTGTTTGGAGGGCTTTCACCAACCTTTCACTCTGTATATTGAAGTCGGATTATGAAATACGTCAAAAGAGCGCTCGCCAGCTGAAAATAAATCAATTATTTTGCATCAATCCGAAATATGGATTTTTATAATGACATTGACATTTAAAAAATGTAATGGATATCAATTTCTCTGACGCCACTTACCGTCCCAACCAAGGAGAAGTTGATGGTAACGACACCGGGAACGGCAATCCCAACAGAATCCTTGTCCACCGAATCCACCAGCAGTACCAACTTTCGACAGCTTAGCGTTAGTTGCTCCTCATGTTCATAGAGCCACTCCTTTATCAGACGGGCCTGTGCAAATAGAAACAATTTCAAGTTGAAAAGCAGGAAGACGCCTACTCCCATAAACTGTTTAAGTAATTAGGTAATTTTTTTCCAATTTAGGTAATGGATTGAATGCTTACCTTCCGACAGACATCCGACGCCAAGGTCAAGTTGATGATGAACGTAGCATAAAAATTGAAGACGACCAAGCCCTGGCTCACCGTCCCCAGGAAGAGGATGTCACTGAAGTTGATGGCGTATGTGAACACCCCTTCAATAATGAAGGGTATGATGATCTGTCCCAAGCCTTGGTTAACCAGTTTGGACAATTTTCTCAACGACTCGTAATATTCAATCACGACATTCGAGTCGATCTTCCCAGTCTTCTCTGCCAAACAGCCTTCCCATTTTTGAATGCTTCCACATTCCAAAGCTGGAAGGAATTTTTCATTTCCGGAAGAAACATGGCTAACGACAGTAGTTCCTCCAAGGATTGTTTCACCATTTTCCTGTATTTTCTCACACTCCAACAATTTCTCAAACCCCTTTGCAGGGCCCCACATGCTCAGAATCAAGATCAATATTGCGATATCTGAGAATACGCCCATGATGAATTTGAAAAATAACGAGACCGCCGTCACTCCCACGATGATTATCTCAGATGTAGAATACGTCACCTCAAACAATGCTTCCGATGAGTCATCAGAGTCGGAGACGAAATCCGATTGGAAAAATATAGCTTGGGCGATACTCAAAATGCTATAGTACCAGTTGGAAAAGGACAGGGTGGAGTGGCTGGCGGAGAAATGGGGTGTCAGTGAGAGCGGATAAGCTGTGGGGCTCAACATCCTCAACGCAGCCAGGACGGCATGGAGTATGAGAAATGGGATGAGGAATATTTTTGATTCAATCTGGAAAAAATGGATCCTTTTTAATGTTAATTGCTAACAGATTGTAAGTTTTGTATAATCTTGTTTCATTTACTTACCTTCCCCAAACTGTTTCCATTACTGGAAATTGGAGCATGCTGGAGAAAGTTGACAATCTTCAGATATGTGTCTTGGCTGAGCCACAGATTTTTGACGACCAAGACTTTGTAAATCATGCTGCAGGTATTTTCAAACAATCTGAAGTAAGTGACGGGAGTCCGGGTCTTGAGCCACTCAATAGAGCATCTCATGGATGAAGCATAAATGTAGAGGGAAAGTAGGTGGGAGACTGCACAAAATATCTAAATTTAAAAAAAAAATGAGTATTTATGGAAATATTGAGTTGCAAAATAATATGCTTGTCAGAAGCTTTATATATGACAGCTCAAGTTTTTACCCTTTGTGGCCAGTAAGAATGCAGGACGAACAACCCATTTTTGAGCTTTGTGAACCGATATGGGACAAAGCCGATGTAGTAGCAAACTGCAAAGTAGGTGTAGATAAAGTTGGATGACATTTTTCTCCAGAGTTAGAAAAATGAACCCCTTCTCAATTTTTTGTCGATCTGTCCAGTTGCGTCTTCTTTCCATGGATGAATGAATTGGCCATGATTTAAAGCCCTGTCATAAGCCATGCCGTAAATGGACTAATATTAGCTAATTTTATTTGAGAGTCCTTATTGGTTCGTTATTCGTCACAGTCTACTAGTAAGAGGTGAAAGTTTCCACCCTTGCTTGTTTATTAACTAGGTGGAGGGTGGCTAATTTAGATAGCTTTCAACAAAAACAAAATTGAATATTTTATGGCCTTCAATTAGATTTATTTATGATTTTAAAGTTGACTTTCCAGCAACAAGGAATAGTATGGTATCGAACAACGCAATTATAATTTTCTTTATCGGAATTGACAGATAATTAGGATATAAATTACTTTTACTAGACATGCAATTAGAGGTTGATCAGATATCAGCTAAATTGAATTCAAAATGTTAAAAAATCGTTTCTCTTCCTTATTATGGAGAAAGCTGCTAAAAGAAAGGCAAACGACGCATGACGTGAAATGAATATAAATAGTCAGGCACATTCTGATATTCGCGGAAGCTTAAAACTTTATGTGTATAATTTATTTATTTATTCTTAACGAAGGATGAAGACCCACAGTAAAGATATCATTAATGATAATAATATTCTTCCTTATTGTTATTGGTATGTCTGGCACTTGGGGCACTCGTTGTCGCAGACCGACATGTCCACCTTCTGGTAGCCTGAAAATCATGTAAAACAACACTCTTGAATAAGCTGGTTCAAATTCATAAGTTTGGGGCTAAGACGAAAGGTAAAAAGTAAAGTAAATTCTTTCTCACCACTTCCTACGCAATCAAAATGACACTGATTTCTGAACCTTTCAATGGGGTTAATGTTCTTCGCCTTGGTCTTCTTCTTTCCACAAATTGGGTCCGCGGGCTTTTCTTTGCACTGCTTTTGACATTTGTTGAATTTGGACTGGGCGGAGACAGCTTCCAAGAGAACTCCTAGCAGGAGGGCAAGCAGGATAGTTTGCTTGAGGAAGTTCATAATTGATTGATTCGGATGCGGAGTAAGTTACAATCTTAGGAAAGAACTAATTTTAAAATTACTGGCTTGATATGAAATCGACTGATACGCGACGAGAGAAACAAAATGAAACAAAAATTGGCAGAGTCTTCGAGAGCTAGTCAATGCCAAATTGGCCATTTTCAGAAAATGGTGAAATTCTTGCTAAATGCTATTGTTAAATAACAACACAATAAAAAATAATAAATTAATTGTGAAATTACAAAGGAAGGTAATAAAACCAGCTTTCTAATGAACAAATTCTACTTCAATGAGTCATTGACCAAAGACACAATAATGCCCATTGAGAAATCCTGATACATTATAGGGAATTTCATCATATTAACATAGTTGCTCGCTGTACAATGACTTGCATCAGTCAAGTTTTGGATGCTATGACACGTCATTTCATTCAACAGGTAATGCAGGGTCATTTCGATGATGATGGCAAACAAATTTTAATTTGATTGGAACTGTACGAGAACATTTACTTTAATATGGAATTATAATGTACGTACTAAATGCAACGCCTTCTGTAAAACCTTGGACTTGCAATGCACAATAATCATTGACAAACAATCTTTAAGATGTTGTTCCAACCTTTTTACTTTATTTCCAACTTTTTAGAAAAATTGACATCTTTAGCTTTATCTGGATTTTCAATTTTCGTAAACCGCTTTACCCAACCAAAGCCTTTTATCCAAGGATGAATGTATTTTTCTTCGACTGTGTGGCTCCTACCAAAACCTTCATAGAAAAAAACAGACAAAATGTTTTGATGAAACAAAAAAAGCTTGAATAAATTAAAATAGAATATTTTTTTCGATAAACTAATGCAGTTCCATATCCTTCTACCTCCCGTAAGTAGAGATATCACAGTCCCAACAATTGCCGTTATCAGTCCTCCAACAATGGGGTATAAAAGGTAGGATGTCGTGTATAGCTTTGTTGGATAGTCACTAAAATCAGTGGAAGGTTAATTAATAATATTAACGATAGCCAAGTATTTTATTTCTAACTGACAAATTAATTTATGAAAATTTTCAGTTATAAGATTTACAATTCCGGAACAAGTGGGGAGGTAAAGTTCTTTTCGTCAGAGAAGTCCGTATCCGCAGGACACTCGGATAGGTCAGTGGGCATGCGGGGATATAGGACGTGCTTTCTCCCGAGGTCGAATGCCTCGGCTGCTATGAAGAGCATTGAGCCAAGTCCCGTTAGCATTCCTCCCACTGCTCCCTAAACAGATTCCAAAAGTTATTGCTGCTGTGAAAACACAAATTCGCAATATTCTTACTGTAGACAGGTTAAAACTTACGTATTTGTTCATATACGGAAGAAATAGCCCACACAGGAATATTCCCCCAAGGGGCCCACTAGTGGCTCCGACAGAGGTTGCCGCAACTTGGAATATCGTTCCGAGGCTTTGTGCCAGGAACGCGAGGCCGATGCTTATTGCCCCGTACATGGCAGCTTTAATCAAAGTAAAAGGTTGATTAAAAATAATGAACTGGAGCAAACAGGCAAAGTAAAAGCGTGAAATCAATAATATTTATTAAACATTTGAATCAGCTTATGATATTACATAATGCTTTCGTCGACATTGCTTGCCCCCGCATGTCCATCTTTTTGAAGAAAGGGATTTTTGAAAGAAAGTCCTCCCAGGTGACCGCAGCAAGGGAGTTGAGAGCAGAGGAGACTGAACTGTGCAATAAATTAATTATATTAGCCAAAAATAAAATTAACTCTTCAAAATTTAAATTGGCACATATTATTTTGGAATGATTAGGTTATATTCAAACCTTAAGACAGCGCTGAAAATGCAGGACACAAAAATCCCCGTCATTCCCGGAATGAAGGAGAGCTCCTCCACGACAAAATACGGGATGATCGCTTCTGCAGTGAATATTTTC
>JAQGAI010003716.1:0-10370 GCA_034696905.1 Lepidocyrtus violaceus
ATGGCTATGTTCGCAAACCTTGAAATTGGACCACTATCACTGCTGCACAAATAGAATCTACCCCCTCCACTAATGACTAACAGCCTTTGCTCTCCTCCATCTTGACACATGATTAGATTTGATATTACAAAAGTTTGTTCGTGGCAATCAAACCGATCGCGATCTAGCATAAAACATGTGACGTGGTGACAACAAAATAGTTTAGATTTGTAGATTCTTCAATCTTCCTCCTCAACAAGTGTAAAAGTACATGGGCAGAACATTTGATTGGACACGAAAGGAAATGAGAAATACACTACTTCAGCAGCACCTTTTCAACACTTTAATGAATCACTAAACAGCATAGTTAGTTAGCTAGTTTTTGGTCGAAGTTTTGCCGTAAAAACAAAACAGAACCCGAAAAGAACCAGCATCAGCAGAATGAAGCTTGTTGACTCTCTACTCTCTACGCTTACTGCTGCTGCCGAAAGCTCGCAGTTTTCTGTTTCCATTCATTTCAGATGTAAAGGGAAAGTCAGAGAGGGAACCAAAACGATATTTATTATTATGGACTTGGAATAAAAGATGGTCTCAAAATTCTCAAATATGAATTTTTATGGCAGTTTGGAAGTTTTTGGTTTAGGATATGGATACAAAACTTTGGCTGACTTGCTGGGCACATTTATGCCATCATCGTATCGCTGCAGAAGTACATTTTTGTTCAAAAGTGCGGATGAGCGAGCTCTCAAAACATTTTATCCTTTACATTTTGTTGTTTGGCTGTGGATATTTATATGTGTAAAAGCATTTAATACAAGCTACATTATCCTTTTCAGATCAGGATCACACATGTAGGAAAAATTGTACATATCGTTTATACTTGTTCGTGTGAAATACTTTTATGCACAGAAGCTTCCTTTTTTAGCTCATGGTTAGCTATTATTGAATGCAACAACAAACCAAATAGTATACCTACTCCCTAGTCTAGTCCTAGTCTCTGTCTCTAACGCATAATGCCCCTAAGCAGCCTTCAGTCATACTCAATCCTGTAATTTGGATGTGGATATCATCAGTTAGTTTCGTTTCATTCTTACTTTTTTCAAGTTTCCGCTACCAACCACACACATGCCTTGCCTATCACACTTGAGTTGAAATTGAAAATGAATTTGACGCAACAATGTTGTACATTGTTACGTTACGGTTACATTATGCATTGATTGTTAGTTCTGAACATGTGTGGATATAAAAACGGGCATATGAAAATCTTTATTGTGCCTCTCCCGATTACTTTTAATGTTGTATGGTCGGGTTCTGGTTCTACGAAACTCTGCAGAGCAGCGCTCTGATGCGATAATGTATGTATTATGTATTTTTCATATACAGAAGTGAAAAATATTTCCATAGGTCGCGTCGCGTCATCCATTCGCGTTGCTGCGTTATGGTTTGCTGGTTTTCCGTATTCTATTCTTCACTTCGCTACTTGTTACTTTTTACGTAAAAGAGTCGGCTCACACTTTACAGTGGCGATGTATACGTGCGCGAACCCGGGCGGACATGTACGGATCCGATCATATTACATATCATAGTTATGCTGCATGCTGCTTACATACCGTAGAGAAAAATGTACCACACACGGTGTCGTTTGTAAAAAAAAAACGCGTCCGATATCCTTGCAGCTCTCTTCTCTACACTGCGACTGCACTGTTGTGTTGATGGGATTATACTTTTAAAAACTACGTGAACCTGGACGCGCTATTGCTATGTGGTAAAAAAAATGGAAAAGGGTATTTGTTGTGCTCGTGCTCGGAATATTCTCATTCTCACAGTATTCCGTCCACACTCTTTGCCTTATTGTCAGTCAGACTTTTTGTTATTTAAGTGCGTCCTTTAGTCCAGGTAAATTCATAAGAATAGCATGGAAAGAGAAAGGATTTACTTACTGCCACTGCCATATGCGTAAAGCGTTAATCCAAATCCTTTATTCTTCAAATATGACATGAATGAGTGGCAGTAATGGACACATGCATTTCAGCATTTCATATATGGAAAGTAGGCACCTATCGAACTCAGTTCTCTTCCATACATGGCTTGTATGTAGATATATTTGTGAGCTTCACAGTAACTGACCACCATACCACTGGCAATTAGGTACTTGCTCTTACTAAAGGATTTATGATGCAGCGATACATGAACCATACATTTAGTATATATTATGCATTAAACTTCCTTTAAAAAAAGGTTACAAAACGATTAAAAAATTACGTAAAGTTTTCTTTACAAGAGATGAGGAGATGAAAGATACATGCATATGGATGAATGATCTTTCTTATGGATAATGTTCCTTTCAAAACAGAAAATACGCATTCATACCTATTCATTTCATACATATTTACGTACGCGTACATGTTTTGGTGAATATCCTTTTTCTGGTAGTTTTTTGAGTGGTCAGCCAGGCCAGAGAGTAAATGTGCCCTGCGAAAAAAAAGTGTGTTAAAAAACCAGAGAAATGATTGAATCTCAGAAGAAAGAGATAAGCAGGAAGAAAAGGACATGAACTGATTGTTTATATTGTTTTGTAGAAAATATTCCGCAATCGATATCCCCATTCAAATGTTCAATGTGGAGCGGAGCACAGGAAGAGCAAACGATTTTTTGACATAAAGTGATAAAAAAAGTCGAAAGAGAAAGATAAGCAGTTTTTTTGCCAGTTACTCAAGCTGCGAATAAATGTTTGACAAGGGAGAAAGTTTCAAATCCCAATTAATACAGCTATATTTGACTGCGGAGTAAAGTTAATATTTTCGGGAGAGATCACGCCAAGCTTCGCTCGTCGGGATAAAAAGGTGAGTGTTGCAAACCCAAACTTGCAAGCAATGCAAAGTAAAGCAAGCTTTTACTTTTATCATATCATTCATCACGAAATAAAATCTTCAACAGAGTTAAGTACTAAAGTTAGACTTTAAACTGCAAGTTATGCAAAACATTTCTCGTACTAATTTAGAAAACAAAACTGATATTTGGAGAAGTGAAATCCATGCGTGGAATTTATGACAAGGTGAATCTAATCATAAAAGATTATGGATACCATTCGTTATCTGATAAGATACGTATAGATAATCCTGATAACCATCATTAAGCCCTAAAGTGCTTGCAATATTATCGTGTGGTTGGTTAGTGTACTTATATACTGTATACTAATGTGTTCAGAATCTGATATTCCATGTATATTGTCCGAATTTTACTTGTTGTTAGCTGAAGCTTTCATAAAAGAATCTAGCAATTTTTCGTAACGCAAAAGTTCACTGTTAGTACCTGTTCGACTGTGTCTGTGGGTATGTTTCATATAACATAAGAGACAAATTAAATTGCTGCGTCTTCGGTTCCGACAAATAGCGAATAGGGTTTTAAGCTGATTACCCACTCCTTCATTTACTCTAAACCAATGGATTTGAGCAAAGCATTTTTAATTTGTTGAAAAGCTTTCGATTTATCGATTGATGTCTATGTATGCCGGGGATATGTAATACATGATATTACGTTGTTTATCGCTTGTTATGAAAATATTCTGTGTGGAGTTTTTGCAAGTGACTCATCGAAGCTAATGTGTCGCATGGTCCGATCTGATTTTCTTCTTATTCTTCCTTTTCCAGAAGTCCGTGCACAGTTCCGTGAATGGTTCAGTAGAAAAGGATGCCTTCTCACGGGCATGATTGTGTGGGCTGGTCAGCCTACTCGTACTTTCTGACACTGTATGTGTTATCGCTTCATATCTTGGATACAAATACAAGATCCTCTCCGCACTGGAAGTTGGTCGAAGAAAATGGACACAATACTATTGTTCCAGATCCCACTCCCTCTCCAACAATGCCCATACAAAGTATGCCAGACGTTTATTCAATATTATGAAATTGCTTTCTCTTGCACAAGACAAATTGACGAAATTAAATTGTAATTTATTTGTTAAATTCTTAGGTAACTTCGGGCGAAACTCAGGATCTCTGCCTGGTGGTGGCTCCCAGAGTTTAGCATATAGTCAGGGGGGACGTTTATCCCATGTGTCCAGTGATACACAGAACGACTCCCTGTCCTATTCACGGCTGGGTAGGCCGTCCTCCAGGTGGATCTCAAAAGGTGAAGAGGAGGAGGACGTTGTTTTCCAAATCCTCGCCACTACCGTGATTAATTCGGGGTCATGGATAAAAAATGGGGAGGAGACCTACTGCAGGGGTTGTACGTTGGGCGGCGGGGCAAATAACCCTTCGTTGATGATGCCCTCTGACTACGAGAACATTTCCGGGGGAGGGATCCCAATGAGCGTGGATGATGACAGTCCGGAAGTTCTGGACTGTGGTCGTCCGGCAAACTTCACCTACTATGATCAGTTAATTGGCGTGGCCAACCGCCATAACCATCCGCACATCCCTGAACCTCAAGTGGCCACCGTGTTTCGAAAAAAGGGGAGTAAAAAAGATACGATCGACTTGAATACCCTCGAGAGAAAGTTGAGGAAAGCAAAGAAAGAGGTAAAAGTGAAGGCGGAGCAAGGCGCATTTTTGACCAAGAGAAATGATTGCATAAAGTGAGTAATCTTAATTAACCCGGATGATTTTTTCTTCCTTTAGAAACCAAGTTCCGTTCAACTGTACAACCAAATTGGAAACTTTTGGCGAATTAAAGGTCATACTTTAAGGGCAATTGAGTGCTTTCGAAGAGCGTTAGCTGTGGCTCCGAACAATCCAGAGGTATGTAATGCATGTTTGTTTGGCATGATTTTATTCATTTTTGCTACTTTATCAAAAATTAAGAACCCTGTTTAAACTTCTTTGATTTGGTTTCAGGTGTTGCATAACTTGGCTCGCTTACTACTGACACTTCAATATCTGGACGATGCGTTATTTTTAGCGCGACGTTCCTTGGAACTGCAGGCACCAGATAGGAACGCATGGAGTCAGCATTTCACTTTGGGGGAGATACTCAAAGCTTATGGTCACCATCAGGAAGCCGTCTTGCATTTCAAAGTAAGAAAGCATTCTCAAACAATGTTAAACAATTTTTATGCAAAATGTATGTCAGTGTAACTAATACCATAATTATTTCGAAATATTTAGCACACTTTGGAATTGAGACCGGATCATGCTGCAGCTCAACAAGCGTTGAAAGAGCTTGAGAACCTGTTGGCCGGAACTGGATTGCATATTTGCACCTTACTCATAATCGTTTTCCTGGTACTTGGGGTATTGCTAATGATGTTAAGCAACTTGGACGAAAGTGAAGCTCCGGATTTAAGCAGACCACCTCCTCGTCACTTCAGCCGTGCGCTTGCAATGCGCTCTCTGAAGCTCGGCATTTCTCCAAGAGCCCTCCGTGCCAAGAGACTACCGTGAATCTCAGGCGACCCATGTTTTTTGGTTGATTGTTCCTCTGCGGAACAAACAATTTTAAGTGTTCAGCCGTTACGGAAGAACGCATTGCCCACATTGCAATTGCATAAATTACTTAACGTTTAACTTTAGAAAGCAAAAAGCAGGTTACGAAACTGCGAAACTTCATATTATTATATAAAAATTACCATGAATTTCTCATTCACGGTATAGTTGATAGACTTTTGTAGAATGAATTCTTGAGTTACAAAAAAAAAGAATGATATGGCAAGTATATATTTCTGCCATGTTTCAATCTAGGAAAAAATATGACTTTGTGTCTGTCATATTTATATGCAATTTGAATACCTAACCTCCCAAGTTTCTCAAATCTGAATGTTTTTGATGCATTTGTGTAAGGATAAGTCTAGTCATATGAAATGATTGTTTCATACTGTTCTTAATTGTACAATTTAAAAAGTGACTTGCAAGAAGTTATGTTTTTGCATTTACACGACAAAACTTTGACCCTCTTTTTGAGCCATAACATACGTAACCACTTATGCGTTTCTGATGTAACTCGTTATCTGTGTAACTCATTCAATTATTACATTAAACTTGTCAAGACAGACTGAGAAAGGAAAAATAAAATGAACTGGCTTTTTTAAAAGTCAAACGCAAACCCGGTTTCAGCGCTGACACTTTACTTTTGTTTGAATTTGTAATCAGTAATCACAAGATTTGATTGATTCGATTTACATAATTGTTTCTCTAGTTATTTTCCATCCCTACTTGTTTTTTATATAGTACATCGATACTACTTATAAACGATCGATTTTTATAATTTCGTATTTCATCACCTAATATCTAAAAATATTTTGGAATGTCTCCAAGCAGGTGTACCATATATAGTTTAATACATATAACATTGTTTCATTTATCATCTATAAATTATTGATGCACTCATTGCTTAAAGCACCGCTCCGCAGTTCTATCGAGTTTTAGCTACATAATAATTCATCGTAATTATCGAATGGATGAAGCATAGTTATACATGTCTGCATTTATGGGAAAGATATATTGATTAAATTAACAAGAAGCTAGTACACCTACTCAGGCTAGAAAAATCAATACAAATGATGAGATGATGTGTAGAATTCAGTCAAAAATTGCAACGATATAACTTAAGTACATAAATGTCAACAACTTTTTTGACAGCAACGAGAACATATCAAACATAACAATAACAATAGACACGCAAAAGCTAAAGCTACCGAAATCATTGATTTAGAAACAATATTCTGGAACCATTATTATAGGATGCATTCATATCTTAGAACAAATTAACGAAATCATACACAGTGCAGTATCCAACCTGCAGACAGCGGAAAGAAAAGAATGAATATTATGGAATATGTACCGAAATCAAATTCACCAATAATATATGTATAGGATTTACAAAGATGAAAATAATAGCTCTACTGACGCAACATTAGAACTGAACCCAATCAGAGTTGCCTCCCGAACTGGGAGGGGGATTAGGATCCGAAGGAGCTGCAGAAGGTTTAGGCGCATGAGTTGGTGAACTGGTTGGAGTAGCCTCACGAGATACAGCAAGTCCGCCAGGAGGGGGAGGTAGCTTATGTCCGCCACCAGGCGGGGGTGGTAATATTCCTCCAGTAGTACTCTTAGCTTTTGAACGCCCAGATCCATCGGAACCGTCTTTTTTCTTTGGAATTATAAAAACCGTTTATGATGCTAATTGTCAATCCCATTGATATTAACTTTTCTATATCCTGCTTGCTCTTGCAGCTATTATAAATTAGTTTCTAACTTACCGTGATTTTCATGTTGATTTTTATTGTCTCTCCTTCCTTGAAGCCCAGATCAAGGGCAGGTTTGGGAGCTTCTTTCTCTTGAGCTATTTCTTCTTCCTTTTTAACTCGTTTAAAATGATCTTGCAATGATACTTGAAGATCAAATGCTTGACTACGGTCTGCATAGCCGCATCCGATGAACGCATTCCTTCCTAAAAAACGAAAGAAAACCATTTGAAAATTATGACACGGGGCTGGAATATAATTGTACCAAGTAAATTAGGTTCTTAAAACTATATTTTTACCGTTGTCATCCTGTATCCGCAACACGAAATACCGAGAAGAATCCGAAACCGTCTCAACCGCCACTCCTGGATATTCATCTATGGGAGCTTGTGCAAATAGTGCCCCGGACATTTTGTCTTCCAGCTTCACCACGCACCGATTTCCCTTTGACACAAGACGTAGACGCCCGGTCCAATCGGGGTTATCCAGGTTCCAATCATTGGCTCTGTGAAAAATTGGCAGAGATAAAAATATTAATCAATCCCTATCAAACTACGTTTCATTTTCAGGGCATGAGCAATCCATTCATCCTTCAGATTTCTAAAATAGGTATGCATATCATTTCCTCACCTGTAACTTCTGTTTGTTGTACGGGGAGGTATTTTGTAGACAAACACCTCTGGCTGTACCAAAATGATACTTTCGTATTCTTGTTCCATAATTGATGATGATGTTTATTCTTCCAAAAATTCTAGCGTCCTCCCGAACCCAACAGCAGTCCTCTATTGTCTATGTCAATTTATTTATATTCCTAAGTTGCTGAAACAATATCAAAGAAAAATACAAAATCAATAAAATGATGAAATATAACAATATCAGGCATTTATTAGCCTTGGACATTCAAAGAGAAAATTATGGCAAATTGATTCCTACAATTCATTAAAACTAACTAACTATACCCAGAACAGAGCTGACTTCTGAGGCAACAGAGATATAATACCTGCAAATAAATATTTTCTGCGGAATGTTTAGGAATGAGTCAACCATCAACTAACTACTCTAAATATACTTGTATACGATATTGCAACTTCTCCGCTATGAAAGTGATTGCTATTAATGGATGTTTAGAAGTCAGAACGCAGCCTGGCCACAAGTAACCACAATCAAATCCAATCAGCAATCAACTGAATCAACCTACCTACTCAATCATCCTGATACAACTTGTGTGTGTATATTGCTTCTATTTTTATTTGACTAACGTCACGACACGAATCTCGACTGTGATGTGATTTAATGTAAATATTGAATATGTATCACTCTGCTCTAGTGTTCCTCTTGATTGATGAAGGACGATATGGTTGATTTAATTTAGTTAATGTCAGACGAATTAGCAATTGAGTATGTATGTTTCTGTCATGTTACTCTGACTTACTCATTCACTCCACTTCTCCTCCCTCTCAAAGTGAAAAAAAAATCCTCCACCAACAACGACCACGCAAATTCGCATCAATCAGCTTTTAGCTCAGCTGTACCCACAAAGACACTTTTTTCAATCTATTTTATTCGTTTTGTACAGATAGTAAACTGCTATATAAAAGACTCGTCATTTACGAGTCGTAAAAATGACGAGTTGTTGTAAACGTAATGGACTATTTGAGAAAGTCAGCAAGTTTTTATCTAAAAAAAACAGATATGAATGAAAACTTTCCTCACTCCTCCTCTACTAAACAAATGAAATCGTCCCGACAGACACCCGATGATGTACATGTGACGTGTATATGAGACGGACGATAACCGTAAAAATATCTTAATGAATGAAAGCTAACTACTTACATGATATTAGGTGGGTGCATTCCATAAACACCAAATTCAAACTCCGACTAAAAAACGCTTTTACTACAAATTAAGTAAATTTAGACGAACATTTCTGATCTGAATAGAACTTACCTATTAACTTTGATTATTGAAGTGACGAGAGTGAATCTGCTATTTTTAGTGTGGTCGTGTCTTACAATTACAATACAATTTTGACTTTTTATTATTGTGATGATGATTATGATAATGAAAGGATGTTATAATAGGAATCCACTTCACTATCTGTCTACAATGCAATTCTGCAATCCACTGTGCTTTATGCAATTTACTGTTTAGAAGAGAGAAAAACAGTCAATTTGACTTGTTTCTTCTCTAATGGGAAGGGAAGTAAAAAGTACAGGAACAGGACATTCAATTCAATCCAATAGAGTACATAATATCACTTTCATACCTGTGTATGAGTCTGTGCTGATCTGATGGGATGATGATGATCCATTCATTTAATTTCACACAATTCATTCTACATAAAAAAGGAGAAAAAGGTGTATATAGAATAGAAGGTGAGGCGTATTTAGTGGTTTGATATGGGACGGGTGAAAGTTTTGGGGCGATGATGCATTTTCTCATTCTCTCGTGATGAACTCGAACAAGAACAATTTTACGTAACTTCACCCTAGTCAACTTCACTGGGGCACTGTGAGAAAAGTGCGGGGATTAGGATTTTGTGTACTCCGTCGCCGATAATAGTGGGCTTGCTATCAGGAAATTTGGTAAAAGCTTCTCGGTTGTTTGCGGCTTGGAATAAAAGTTGTTGTTGTTGTTCAGTTGGGAAAGTTTTTCAGTATTTATTTCCGTTCGTTCGGCTCGGCGTCTGGAGTTTTTTACGTGACACGTGACTTTGGACCTGTCAAATGTGAAGGAGTAGTCCTGAAAAGGGATAAAGCCTGCTTGTCATCTGTGCACATATTTAAGTGTCACAACAAACAAACAATGAACAACGTCTACTGATTAGAAGTAGGTTAGTTGAGTTTTTAGTAGAGTTTTAGACAATTCACTAACTAATATAGTTGACTCACCTAACTGTAAGTTGAGGCAACGTAACGTGATCTCTTCGAGGTTGATCGGGGTTCGAGATTTATCATGGCTTCTGGACAGAATGTCATCCAGGAGCGGAATCAAGGTGAGAGGGCACTTTTTTACTTATGAATCATCAGCAGCATCTTTCGTTATTACATTTTACATGCGTTCCTTTTTTTAAATCACTTCTCTTTAAACTATTTTGTTTAGATGCAACAATCTACGTGGGAGGACTGGACGAAAAAGTATCGGAAAGTTTGTTGTGGGAGTTGTTTGTTCAAGCAGGACCTGTTGGTAAGCTTGTCATCTTCAAATC
>JAQGAI010003717.1:0-10369 GCA_034696905.1 Lepidocyrtus violaceus
GATCTATCGGATGGTGATGATGCTGATGGTTAGCTGTATAATTTTATCTTCCCATCCATGTGTGTGGGGAGAGAAGGAAGCTAAGCAAAAGCCTTTTTTTGCTTTTTAGCTTTTTCCTCCGAAAATCTTTTGCTGGTTATGTTATAGCAATAGCATAGCATATAGCGTGGTGGCAGCCTTGACAGTGAATTTTTCGGTGAAGTTCAGTGCTCCCCGCTTTGGCCCTCTCTCTCCCTCTTTTTTCAGGGTTGCACTTTCTATGAGGGAACGTGAGCTGAGTTTCTTTCCTACTACTTTTACTTGCAGCTGTTCTCCAGACAGATTCTCTTTTTTCCTCCATGCAATTCCCGAAAAACTACTCCCAACAACGTCGGGAGAACGTTTTTAGGGCTGTGGTAGCTATAGCTTGAGCCTTTTCTCATGGAGGAAAAAGTAAAACTTTGGAAAAAAGATTTTTTCTCCTCTCTCCCGGAATCAGAATGAGGAGAGGAGATGGAGGCTCTCTCCCTACTTATGTTACATTATATGCTTGTGGGATGGGATAGAGGAAGAGCTGGTAATAGAGGAATTGGGAAGATGATATTGGATAGGGTATTAAGGCTGGGGGATGATGTTGTAGGAAGTAAAAAAAGGACTTTATTCATGCATTTTTTTTCTTCTAGTAGTCCCACTCACTCCACTACAGTGAAGCTATGTTAAAGGGAGGAATCATCATATTGTATTGTAATGAAGGTTGTTGGGAGCCCAGGAAAAAAAATATCGCGATCTTCCCCAAAGTTTATTTGTTCTTTTAACTATATTCCTTTTCTACTCTACACAATCATTCCACTCTTCTGGTCTGGTATTCGGTATGGCAGTAAAGAGTGATGGGGACGCACTATAAAAACTTTTGAGATGGCCAGAGTGAGATTGTGTAAAAAAAGGGAAAGGAGATGCGATGCTGATGAGGATGACGACGACAAACTGCAATAGCACGCCCACCCCTTATATCCTTCCTGAAAAAAAAAGAGAATTCTCTCCATTCTTCCTTTTGGTTTTTTTGGAGGGTGATAGTGGTGATGCTCATTTTTCCTTACATGAGCTTAGATACACTACTTGTAAATTTCTCGTCCATTGACTTTATGCTCTCCGGTTTCGTATCATTCCTTTAAAGAAAAAAAAATCTAGGATTGAACAATGTTCCTTCTTTCCCGAGTTTTATATGAGCTAGGTCATTCTTGAAGCGAGTTGATCTTTTAAATCTTTTGCGAGGAAGCTTCTTTTTTCGTCAACTACAGCAATAGCAATTCCCGTGAATGATGTGAAGATGTCCTCAGTAATAGATGGGAAGAGTAAGGGAAAATGGCTAACTGGATTTACGAAAAAGGATAAAATGGATAAAACAAACTCATCCTGATCCTGACGACAAAAAAAAAGAAAGAAAAAGATGACTGTAACATCGTTTGTCATCATCCCTTTTAGTCGATGCGGTTAATGAAATGGCTTCTTTCGCTCGCGTGAATGATGATGTTGATGGTGTAGGAGTAGCCAAAGACAACCTTGTGTCTTGAGGAGAACCGGAATGATTGACTCATGTCATTTTTTTCTTCTCTCGAATAAAAAAATCTCTTGCCTCGCCCATCATTTTCCGCGTGACACGTCATTTTTTTTCTGAGAGACAAAAATCTTGAATGGGGGTTGCAAAGATGCAAGTGTGACCTGTGATGATGATCCTGTCATGTCCCAGATGAAGTGACAAATGCTTCATTTGCATTTTTTGATATCATCTTCCATATGCATTTACTTGATTATGCTGAAGTTTCTGGAGTATTTGATGAAATTAAAAGAATCGATTAAAACTGATTTTGAGTAAATTGAATGAAAGTGGATGATATATTCTTGAAATTTTTTGAAGTCCACTCCAGTTTGTTCTCCTCCCTCCTCTTACAGGGTTGTAGTGTGAATTTCTGGAGTGTTTTCAAATAAAACACAGCCCATTGAATAGATGATCGCGATGATGATGATGATTTGATGACTCCAATAAAGATGGCTTTATGGAGAGATTTTTTTTTGACAATGGCCAATATTATTATCTAACCTAGCGCGGATGAAGAGGGAATTGACTGATGCTCATGATGATGGTGCATCTTTCATGATAAAATATAATCTTATTTTATGTCTTGGAGAGAAACAGTAGATCATAAACGGGAAGAAGAGGTATATAGTAAGTATAATCATAACTCAAAATGTTGTTAGGATGATAAAGCCACTTTAAACTTGTGAGAATAATATGACTATAGTTTGGCTCTCTCTCTCTCTGGTTCATTGATTCTGTTTGTATAATGGGGCTGGTTTGGCTTTCAGCTTTACAGAGAGCTAATCTATTGAAGGAAGTTTGCATAATGACTCATGCATGCATGGCTCATCCAAGAGCATCGCATCGTCATCACATCATATCATCATCTGAAGCGTCCACGAATGAGCTGGTTTTGCTTCAAGCTCAAATCTGTAGCAGAAGAGCAGAGCAGTTGAGTCTGCATGAATGTTTGCCTTTGTTCGCGAATGCAATGAAATGGCTTTTTTGTTTTCTTCCTCATGTGACGTTTTCAATGGCTTGATGATGATAACATTGTTTGGTCCACAATAATACCTACCTAAATCAATTTTATGAGGCTGATCAAATACAATGTTTAGCTACTAAATCCGAATTTACTAAAAAAATATGAATCGTTTCATTCATGATTTTTGAAAAATATTTAATTGGAAAAAATAAGCCACATATATTTTTCTAAGAATTTAGAGTTGAAAAAAAGAACTGCCCCATTTCATTATCTTTTGTTTGCGGTGGCGTATCTCCATACTCAGAAAATTTACTTTAATGACGAAAGTTAAATCTAGATCTCCAATGCTAAAATACATTTGGTCCATCATCATCATCATCACCGATTGAAATGTGAATGTAGACATTATTAGAAGGAAAAATATAGCATTTCATGTGAATGCACTTTGTTTACCCTGCTTTTAGTGAGGTTGGCTTGGCTGATATTACAGAAATGTAGATAAGGATAATAAATTAGTGCAGCCGCGAAGGGAATTCTGGTTTAGGTCAGGTTCACATTTACTCAAAACACTTTTTTTTCTCTTTTTCGAATATTATCAAGTCAAGAAAGAGTGATATGATAGCTGTCGGAATGTACACTTGCATTACTTACTCGACTCGGTGTCGGTACCGATGACAAATAAACTTCATTTTCATATCTATTTGAAACATGTTCAGTCTGAAATTTATTTATTTCTACAGAGAGAGGCTGACCCTGTTTCAGTCAGTACCAACCAGCTCATTATGTATGTACTCGATTTGAATTTTATTTTCTAGGGAATGTTGTTACGTTATGTATCTATTTTAATTCCGATGGCTCATCCTTGTAACTCGAGGAAGCGGACATTTTCAATGACGTAATCTTTTCCCACACATTCTCCTCTAGAGTAGGCATCCAATAAAAATGATTAACAAGTTCTCTCCTCTCAGAAAAAGGTATGTATCACTTGGTTCGCAACCCCATTTTTAGGATCGTAGGATCATATCATGTTCGTTCCCATTCATTCCTCATCATCATCAACACATAGTAACTTGCATAATAACTTTGATTTCAGTTGAATTTTTAATGTAGTAACGAGATGATGAGCCAGGAAAAAAGGGTGACTTTGACTCGACTTGAATGCAAAGCAAAGGAGATGCATAATTCTATTCGAGTGATACATATTTCTTCTCTCATCTTCCAAAAAAAAATTAGAAGAATACTTCGAATAAAAATAGTACTCCTCCTCCGATACGGACGAGCGTGTCAAGTTGAGCACAATTGTTAAAATCCATGTCTATGTATGTACTTATGTGTATCTTTTCGTACTTCCTCCATCATTCATATTATACGGACTGACCAAGCGAGAAAAAAGGTACTATGTATCTATGCCTATATGGAAGAAAATGAGCTCCATGGTCCATGATAATAATAAATATGTTTCTCTCGTGTAATGTTTCTTCCCTTCAGTGTTATAGTGTTGTGTATGTACATTTAACACATATCTTATTCGAAGCTTTTTCCTTCCTTCTTCGGTCTCCTCTCTTCAACATGCATAATATTATTGTCTCTTTCTATCTCATAACATAATCTGAAATAAGTTTGGGGATAGACTAGTAGTTCCCCGTACCGATGATGATGATTCCCAATACAATGTTGGTAGCTGTTTCTTATTTTCCCCCCTTGCTACTTGTGTGTATGTAAGGACGACGAGAAAGATTATATAATATGACGGGTGGATTGGATATATGGATAGATACATACATATGTACAGACATATATGGCTATATCGACAACAGCTACCATTTTACTGGTTTTTATGATATGCTGATGGCAATCATGTTAAAGGAGAGCATTGCATTGTACTTTAGTTAGGGTCGAAAACATTACGTTATAGCATAAAGCTTGCATAAAGCAAGCGAAGCCCTTCCTCTTCTCCTCTCATAATATGAAAAAACTTCCCAACTGCTGCTCCTGCTGCCGCTGTTACGTTACGTTGGGTTCTGTTCTGTTTGGGGCTGCTGCTGCTGCATCTTCTCCCAGAGATCTGAGTCAGTCTGAAAGTTGTGAGCAAAGCTAAGCCATCTCTCGCCTCTTCACTCCCTGTTCGTTCAACAAAATATTTTGTCGTTGTTCGTTATATTCCAACCCTTCACAAAAAATCAACCAACTTGCTGTTGTGTATAAAAAGAAATCCATTTTTTTCTTTGAAAAATTACAGTTGTTGACGGTTTTTAGTTTGTGTTCCTTCTCAAATAAAAAAGAAGTGCATTTTCTCTTGTTCCAGTTCCTTTTTTCAAAAGTAAAAAAGAGCCCCTTCAGCTTTTACTTGTGTGAGGGTGAGTGCGTGTAAAAATATAAAATAAAATATTATTATATTTCATATTGTTCGGTGGTGTGCATTTTTTCCCTACTTGTTCTACAGAAGCCGATAGTTTTGAAAAAAATTGTGTTGTTCTCTCTCTCTCTCTCTATCATAGAGTCTTAATTAAAGCCGTGTGAATGTGAAACAGTTTACGAGAAGGAAACAGAGAAGAGGATTAGTCCCAAGAAGTAAGTTGATAGTTGACAGACATTCTTAGCTTTTATTTGACAAGGGTGGTGGTGGTGGTGGATGGTGGAAAGAAGGGAAAAGGATATTATTTTCCTTCCTTTTTCTATCATCTATCATTCATGCTGATGCTGATATGTATGTATGCTTCGCTCTCTTTTTTCCCCCGATGATGACGCTTCATCCACTTCCTTTCTACGACAGAACATTTTAACTGGCTACTGTCCCGCTAGCGTCCCTTTTTATAAGAAGATGTCTTGTTATGCTTGCAATACAAATAATTTCCCATTTTTTGGAGTTGAAAACAATCCGTCCATCCGTCAGTTTGACAAGTTTTTTTTTGGAGAGTGCGTTATAGTAAGAGAGGAAATGATGTAAAAAATAAATAAGCTCCAGCTTTGTTGCATTTTTTTGAAACTGATTTTTTTTTTAACTGGTTTTGTTTTTGGTGCGTGATCTGATCCCAATAAGCCATTTTCACTCTAGTTAACCAGCAGTCACCTCTTCTCCTCCACACGCTGATGTTGATGATGGACAAGTCGTCTGACTTTGTTTTTTCCCATCCGTCAAACCGGTGGTGTGTCTATTTGGGGGAGAAAAAAATCAATCTCTTAACAAGAAAAAGAAGCAGAAAAAGCTGCACTGAGATGAGCTGAGAAAGAGCTAACGAGTGAGAAGAGTATCATCCTCATCATGAGTAGGAGTATCATCGTGTGACTTGTAAATAAATGGCAGATCATTATCCGTTGACCAAGAGATTAGGCTATGGAGACGCTCACAGTTCAGATAATGTACCTAAGCCTATAAGAACTATAGAAAAAATTGTATACGGATCTTGTTCCCTTTTCCCTGCTGCACTTTAAGTAATTCGTAAGTGAGGATTAAGACCAACATTTTTCCTCCTCTCCTCCAACCAATTTTTTTCTTTGGATGTTTATGGAGTTGAGAATGGAAAATGATGATGGGGAAGGAAGTGCCCAAGAAAGCTGGTAATCATCATTATTACCCAGCCCAGTCATAACATAGTCACAGGAGAAAAATGAGCGGAGAAACTCAAGAGCAAAGTGCTTTGGAAGACGAGCACTAAAATTCGAGTGCATCTTTAACACTATTTCATTTTCATGCCTCGAATCCTAACATTTCTCGCTAAATATTAGATGGTTTTACTGAAAAAAAGGAGGTGGAGAAGGTGTGAGAGCCAACGTTTTTTTCTTTGTTGGTGGCATTCAGTTTCAGTCGAGCAAAAAAAGAAAACAATTTGTTCGTATCACTTTGGCTTTAGCTTCCATTCCATTCCAGAGGATGAGTAATAGCCGCATCTTATCGTTTCCGATTTTCTTTTATCCTCCGTATTTAGTGTAATTATTCATTGGAGATGAAAATATTTCTCGTATCTTTTTTGCTCCTGTTTCTTCTCATCTTCCTCTTCCTTGATGATGATGATGCTCTTAAAGTTTTCCTCCTCCGTATGGCATGGTATTTATCTTGTTCCTCTCTTCTCTATTTGGAATTTTTTGGACATTAAGAAGGAGGAAGTGAAATAGCTTATGACTGGAGATTTGATGTGGGGTATTTATCCAGCTAGGGAAGAAAATGGAATGGAATGGAAGAGGAAAGATGAGAGGGAAGTTAGTTAATGAATGATGAATAGGCTGAATCCAGCTTCACAGCCCATCTCATGTTTACATGAACTGAACTGAACACCCAGGGAAAATCCTCTTTGATATAGTGTTAAAGCCCATCACTTTAATCAATATAACTTTATAAACTTGGGAGAAGAACAGGAGAAGAAACAACGGATTTTAGGGATTTTCACCCTCACATTCGAGTCCCTCCAAAATTCCTCAAATTTTATTCGTATTTTATACCATCAAGCGTTTGTATCGTAGTCGTAGTTGAAAGTTGAAAGGAGGAAGGAACAACTTTTTCCCGTATCATTTTGCAAGAGATTTGACTCGAGTGCAGATATTTTGTTCATAAGAGCCGAATGCATTAATATTAAAATTTTTAGGTAAGGTGTAGTCAAAATGGCTTTGTTGTGTAACGTGGCTAATCGGAAGACAGCAGCAGCGGAGCGGTGAAAAGAGATTTTACATATTTGATAGGTAAACGGGATTTGAAGAAACAACCGTACATGAAATATCGGTGGTGGTATTACTATGTAAGGACCATGCTGGCTAGGGAAAAAGGGAACAGTTGGTCTGCATGTGTATCATCATAACTTGGTTGGTAGAGATAGATATATGCATGGATTCATTTCGTTTGGCATGCTATGATGGAAACGATGTCATATCCATCATCATTAGGTGAGAGGATGCAGTTACAAGATTCCATAAAAGAGAGACGAAGAAGGTATTACTACACAAAGCTGTTGGGTTTTAGAGAGAGAATTTTACTTTTAGAGAGGACGAGGAGGGTGAGAATTGTTAACGAAAAGTTTTGCCCTTTTTCTTCTTCCCATCTTGTTGAGGATACAATAGAGCATGTTACGTTACTAGAGAAGGAAAATGGAATATACTTATCACTTGGCACCACCGACCGACACCATCAAGCATATCTTGTCCCAGAAGGTATGTCTTTCGTCTCTTCATCAGACTAAAATGCATCTGTTTAGAAAAAAGAAGAAGAAATTTTACCTTCACCTTCCATCCATTCTTCTGAGCTGAATGACAATGGTGGAGGATGAAATAAAATGAAACATGATATTATTTTTTACATTGTATTTAACGCGTTAAGTACATAGCCCTGTAGGGAAGTTAAGGTTGAGTACACCCGATACATGCATAATGAACCAGGCAGGTAGAGAATAAATAAATATAATTGCATGCGTGCATTATTATTTTTCCCTCCCTTTAAGATTTTATTACAGGTATGGTATGGTTAGTTGGAAATGGAAGTATTATTATTACTATTTTCTTTTTATTGTATTTTTTGCTTAATAAACTTTGACAGTTTTTACTGCTGGTCTTGTTAGGCACGTTTATACCGGCAAAACGAACCCAGTCCACTACACCAGCTTGTTGTTGTCCGGTTGTGGTTGGTTTGTCATTCTCATCGTCTTTCTCTTGCTGGTGGGGACCGGTGTGGCGGTGGTTGGTTTGGTTGTTGGTGGTGCATAAGCTCTTCCCCTGGTCTGGTCACTGCAGTAAAGTGCAGCCAAGGGTGAAAGGATGCATAAATGGGCACAGCATGATTCACATTCACATGAATGTTGCGTTGTCAGTTGCACAGGTATATCGAGAGGGTCAAGCAGACCTCAAAGTACCTGGTTCCAATTTCCAATCGCTAAAATATATTTTTCCCTCCTTCCCAAAAGCTTATTGAATAGAAACTGATTGTTGACGACCACATAACGTAAAGTTTGCGGTGGGTTATTATTAGAAGCCAGAAAAAAGAGAGATTATAACGTAAGCCATTATAGTCTCCTCCATTCGGGAAAAAATGTGTATTATAGCCTTGATTTCCAGAGACGCCGCCGACTGACTGACCAACAGCCATACTCATACTCCCTCATTATCCATTATGTCCCTACCTATTCTTTTATATGCATATGAAATATATTTTAGAGAGTCTGAAGAAACGTGTACCTCCTCCTCCTCCTGCCAAAGTTGAAGGCAACCCTATAAAATCCTCAACGTTTTTTCTTTTTCCCTTTGTTGGGAAATCTAGCAAAAACGTGCATTATCCTAAGTAAAAAAAATCGCTTGCGGTGAGCTGAGCTGAGTTGATCAAATCAGGCAGGCCAGACCAGGCCAAAGGTTTTATTACCTGTGCCTGTCCAGTTTTCCATTTTTTTTTCATACGTGCTCCGCTGTTGCTTTCGCAATTTCGCTAAAAGAGGGTTGAGCATTGTTGTTGATAAGCTACCTATGTGAGGGGAAGAAAGGTACAAAAATCAGTTTAGCTTTTGCATGTATTTTTTACTAAAAAGGAAAATCTGTTCTCTGTGTCTACAGGTTAGGGAACTTTTTTCGCGAAAGGGCTTAGCTTAACTTATCTTTATAGCCAGTCCATTCTGAGGAACTGACCACAGGAGAGAATTTTTATGAATCCTTTTGTTTGAACACTTGGTCACGCTCGGAGCTCTCACTCAGCTCAAAGCCAAGCAGATCCATGATCAGATCGTAAACACAAATCAAGATGGAGAGTTGATATGATGATATGGCCCTCCAACTCTCTGTTAATAAAACAGTATATTTTTTGCACATGCCATTTTCCCTTATTGCTCATGTTCGAATGTAGCCGGTGTATAGAGAAAACCTTCAAAAAGGGAAGTGATTTAGTGCTCTGGCTGTTGCATGCTGCTCCTCAGCCTCAGACCAGACTGACCAACTCCATCCATTTGATATTTTAAATCGTATAAAAAAGCTTCTAATAAAAAGGAATCTGCAGGTGGGATTGGATGGATCGACTTTTATTATTTTTCATACTTCACCCATTTCTGTTGTTAAATGGATATCGAGAGAGAGATTTCTTCTCTTGACTGTCTTTTCTCGTTTTATTTTAATAAGAAGGATAAAAATCTCGATCAATCCCAACCAGTTTTGTCGTCCTCTCCTCTTCACTCACTCTCAAACAATTTGACTTTTGGGCCAGCATATAATTTGATCATCAGGAATATACTTAAAATTGATGTAGGTACCTATGTTATAGGCTTATGCATGGCGTGTTGTTGTTCATTGTTTGAACAAGCAAGGCCCAGTGATTTACATCCTCTCATCTCATGATGCTGATGATGAAATGAAGAATAAACACGAAAGAGCTCCTCCACAGGCGTATATTCCAATTTAATTGAGTGAATATATTATTCCACGCATAAAATAACATGCTTGCTTGGTGGTGTGAACAAGTTGATAATCATTTCGCTAATAGCCCGTTTAAAACAAGTATAACGCAGCATATCACTCTTTCTTTACCATCTTGTTAGGTAAGATTAGCATGGGATGTAAATTGGTTTGGTGACTTTACATAAATATTCACCTCCTCCGTAAAGTAAATAACACTCTCGGGATGTCATGCACAAACATGCACACTTTGAAGAAGAAGAAAAAAAGTCACTCTCTTCAAGTGTGAGAACATTAAGAAGAAGAAGAGAACATGATGACGATGAGTTCTCCTCAAAAAGCAATTTATTTCTTTTCTGGAAGTTTGCTCCCCTAAAAAGCTCATTTTTTTCAGGGTTAAACAGATTTTTTTTTGTGGAAACTGTTGGTGGAGGAGTGAAAGCTTTTTTTTTGCTTCATTCACTAGTTTGGTTGGT